>PVLD010003161.1:0-83189 GCA_004027595.1 Dinomys branickii
TTAGTGTTTCTGTTTTAATGTTGAGGTCTATGATCCATTTTGACCTGAGTTTGGTGCATGGTGATAGACTGGGGTCTATTTTCAGTTTTCGGCAAGAGGCTAGCCAGTTTTTCCAGCACCATTTATTAAACAGGCCTTCTTTTTTCCAGTGGGTTTGGTTGACCCCTTTGTCAAATATTAGGTAGCTGAGTGGGTTTTTTGTTGTGGTTGCAGTAAGATGAGGTCCCAGTTATTGATTCTTTGAAGCGTTTCCTGTGCAGTTTGATTTTTGTTCATGAGCTGTCTGCCTACTCCTATGTCTTCAAGATTTTTACCTACCTTCTCTCCCCTGTGACATTTTTACACAACGGAATATTATTCAGCCATAAAGAAAGATAATCTAGGGGCTTTTATATGCAAATGGTCACAATTAGAGACCATATTCATAAATGAGGTAAACCAGATGTGCATGTGCAAACAGCATATAGTAGCATTAGTGTAGGAACCTGGAGGTGAGAATATAGATTGGGAGGTATGAAGGGAGAGAGCAAGGTATCAAGGGTAGAGAGCAATCGGGATGAAGGGAAGGTGAGGAGGAAGAGGGGGATAGCTAAGTAGGTATGCATGTATGTGCGGGATGGCTGACATGGTTGCACTGTTGTCTCCTGTCATATTGATGTGGGAAACAATCGGTGACTAGTTGTTTGATCAACCTTGTATGTCTATTTCTATTGTCCTGAGTATACACTTTGAAGCTACCAACATGTAATACAACAACCATCGTTGATCCCCTGCCACCTTATCTGTAGTTCGGTTTTTGTACTGTTCTTGTGCTACTGTGTGTGTGTTTGTTAGTGTTTTTGTTCTTTTACTTTTAAAATAGAAAAAAAACCAAAAAACATTTATAATAAATAATAGAAGTTATATAAACTTGCCATGGAGTAAAAGCAAATAATAAAATGATGTACTAACACTTTTACTAAAGGGGTAAGGCAGGCAGTATATGAGTGTTTCTTTCACTCTGGTTGCTAAGAAAATATTTTGTGACTTTTAAACTCAATAACTTTATAGATCAGAGCTCCACACAAGGCCAGAACTAGCTGACTCATCAGAAAAATCTGTTAACCGCAGGATGGATATTTATTTTCAAATATTTTCTATGGAAGTAAGCCATAAAAATAAAGCAAAATTGTGGTTTGGAGGTAACTCCTTTTAGTATAATTCCATGTCCTAGACTTAGTAGAAATATTTAACCTTCTCAGTGGTTTTGTAAAGTTTTTTCTGTCAAGGTATTCTTTGCACTTAAGGAATTCCCAAATATAGGGAAATGTAATTTCTAAGGTATTATGTTGTCTTAACGTACACTTTTTACATGGTGAGAGAAATGCCTACCTTCTCCTGCTTCATCCCTGCCTTGTCTCTGTCACATCCACTCGCACACAAATGCACACTTTTCAGTCACTTTATGGCTTATCCATTTTATAAGTTTACTGCATTTCCCCTTTAGTTCAGCTTAAATGATTAGCATAATATCTGAAGGTTAGAAATAGTTTAAAATCCGATTTAACTGTGCACCAAGACAGTACCTTCACAGTCTTCCCTCCATCCCTTTGTCTGCATCAGGGGTTTGTAAGAAAGCCAAAGATTCTACTGAGTCATCTTGGGGCGGGCATGTGCGCATGAGTGATGCCCAGCAGGTCCATCCACAGGCAGCGGGACACCTGCCCTTCCCTGGTCACCAGGGACTGAGGCCCAAGGCCAGAAGCGCCCCACTGCAGGCTGCTCCGGGCTGAGTGGCCCCGTGTCCCTGATGTCCCTCATGTTTCTCAGCGCCTGTGTTTTTCTTCATGGTGGGCACAGGATTTTTTAAAAGGACTTATATTTTAGGTTGACATTAAGTTTTTCAAACATTAATATGAAGATTAAACTTGAAAGTGAGTCAGTGCTTTTTCACAGGGAGAGAACAGTTTACCTTGCTTTGAAATGATGCATATAGTTCCAAATTTCCTAATTCAGATTAATGCAACTTGCTCCTTTTCTGACTCACCTTTCAGTTATAGAAAACTCAAGCACAAACGGAATTGGGAGATGAGCGGAGTGCACAGCACACACAAAGTGGTCAGGTGAGTCTCCTGTACTCGCTCAAGTCTGGGAATTAACTGAGCTTTTCTAACTTTGTGAACTTTGCTTGGGGATAGCCAGGTGTCTAGGTCAATATTCTTTTGTCTCCTGATAATTATTGCAGTTTGTCTTTGGGGCAAGAGTGTGAATTTGAGGTTTTTGCTTTAAATGTATGGAGAACTATTTCTCACACATAGCATTTAAAAAGTTAACTTCTGCTGAACGGCTCTAACATAGTATTTACCCCGAGCGCCATTTTATCTGTGTCAGTCCCACAGAGTATCTTTACACTAGTTCAGCCATTGGGTTAGTTCACTGACTACAAGACTGAACACCCTAGCATGGAGTGATTACAGGGAATTCACTAGTGACTCCCACACTCCCATGAATTCCTTTAGAATATAAATAGTGGGCATCCGGTGATTAAAATGATCATGTGCTCTAAGTCATCAGTCACTGTGAGGAAATCTAAGTACAGAGGCATCATTTCAATTAGAACAAGTGGTCTCTCTAAATTTAATGACAGTGGAAATACTTCACATGTCTAAAATGTGCAGCTCATTTTCACATATTTGCAGCGATCTGTGTTAGTTAGGGTTCTCTAGAGGAACAGAATCAATAGGAAAGGTATGCCAGGGGATATATGAGGCAGATCGCAGGATCAGAGGCAAGAGAATCCACAGTGGCTGTCAAGCCCTGGAGAGTGGGAGGACCCTGTAGCCAATGAGTCCAAGGAACCAACAAGAAGAGGCAGCTCCAGTGCTACCACAGGTGTGGAAGCTCCCGGAGAGCTGCTGGTGTGAGTTCACGCTGAAAGACGGAAGAGTCTGTAGCCTCGTGTCCATGGTGGACAGGAGCAAAGCACGTACTCCTCAAGCAGAATGGAGCTCTTCAAAACATGTAGCAACTTCCTTTTCCCCTTCACCAGCCCAGACTGCAAACCTACCGGTGGGAGCCGGGGCAGGTCCTCCTCCCTCCCTCTGCTGGCCTACATGCCAGTCAGCTCTGGAGATGCTCCACAGATGCACCAAGAAAGCTTCCGTAACCTGCTAGGTGTTTTTACTTAATCCGGCAATCTGGCATAATGTGACTAATGGTCACAAAATCTAACAGCCTGACGCATCTGGAGGACCCGCCAGAAGACAGCACCTGCCCCTCCACAACCTGTTCTTTGATTGACTCCCATTTTTTCACTTCAGTTTTCTTCTGTGGAGAAGTCTGTGTGAGAGTTTCATGTTCAATGCACCTTAAGTGTCTTTTTGCATTAAATCTAACAGTTATCACTTATGCATAAATTTCATTCACCCTAACGATGAAAAAGAAATTCTATTCCTAAAACTGCAAAATCTTGCAAAAGCTAAGGAACTCTGTAAAACTTTGTTAAAGTTAGCTCAGATTCACTCAGATGGTAAGGGAACCTGTCCTGTGCGAGTGACTGTGGAACATGCCTGAAGGTGAAGGCCCTTGCTGCATTAGCTTATCAGTATCAGGGTGTCATTCTGTCTCTACTGCGGATAATAAGTATCCTTACAGAAATGTCGCTGTGTTAGCAAAATGATTGCTCAGGAGAGCAGCCAACGTTTATTCACGGGCATTTCATCATAAGCCCTGCTCTGGCAGCCTGTCTGCGCTTTGTCTTATTTAACAGTCACAGCAACCCTATTGTTTCTATCAGCAGAGAAGGAGCTGAGTCTCCCAAGGAGGTAGAAGTCAGGGTCATGCCTTTCTCCGGTAGGATATTCAAGGTCAGACAATAGGCTTTCTAGCCTGAACAGAGTAGGACGCTTGTGGAGTGACATATAAACTGGATACAAAACTGGACATTTGTTACTCAATATGGAGTTCCTCATATTTGACGAACTTGAGCCAGTCCCACATCAAGTACTCTTTATTACAATTAACTTCATTTCTAATTGTGTTTGCATCTCTAGGAAACATAAATAATGATACCTTAGGAATGCATGTGTGCCTACACGTGTGTGCAGCAGCCGTGAAGACATAAACTGATGTGACGTTTTCCTTCTGTGGCTGCCTGTGAACTTATGAGCCACTCAGGAGTCAGATAGGAAAAGCCAAATCCTTTTGTTCTCGGTAACAACTACAGAGACTACAAGGACGGTAGAGACGGAGGTAATATTTGTGCCAGAGTTTATTTTTTGACTCCTTGGGGGCATGAGATTTACTTGTGTGGCATTCATGAGGGGAACACAGAGCTGACAAAAGTAAACTTGTAATAGGACAGTAATACATTTCACAATATTGGTAATAGGATCCACCAAATCATAAACCCATTTAGGTGAGATTTTGATGAAACTGCACCCTATGGCCAATCTCAGGCAGAGAACGCCGAAAGTCTCTTAACTCGCTCACTCTTCGATATTACTTTGTTACCATAAAACATCCTTTAAAGGAAAAGAAGTATGACTTCACTGCACTAGGATAACAGTAAGATCAGAATGGAATGCATGAGTCAGATTTTCTATCTGAGTAAGATTAATTTTGTTTTCTTGGTGCTTTGTAGCCAAGCAGAACACTCCCTCCATGCAAGCAGTTGGCCCGTCTCCATATACTGTTGTAAGAATGAAGAGAAAAATTCAGATCTCTTCTATAACTCTCCCAATATTTCATAAATCTGCTATCTTTTAATCTAAAGATGAAATGCCTTTGCTCTGTTTTTCTTTCATCATTTGATAGAGTACACACACACACACACACACACACACACACACCTGATTAAATACATTTTCCCCAATGTCTTCTACCTTTAAATAATGTTGAAAGACTGAAGCTTAGATTTGGTTATTTTACTTAAATGATCTGATTTGGAAAGAGATGAAATTTTACGAAATATTTCTACATAGTGTATACAGTGCAGACAATTGTGGATATCAATTTCCCTGGAAATAACTGAGGTTAATTTTCAATGTGGATAGCAAGGAAATGTTATCATTGGGACTTGATATTTTGTAAGACAGAAAGTCTGTCAATTATTGAGTTTTAATATAAGTGAGAATAATGTACGTCAAATCACCTACAGAAACAGCACTTGCACAAATGCGGCAGCCATTTTAAAAATGTATTCTGTATTTCTATTCTAGGAATTAAAGTATATGACTCTAAATACAAAACGGGCATCTGTGTAAACTATTTCCAACAATGGCATGGAAGAATGTACCACAGCTGTGGTTGTGTGATCTTTGTGTGTATATGTATGTGCTTCTGTTTCTGAGTGAGAGAGAGAGAGAGAGAGAGAGAGCGAGCGAGAGAGAGAGAGTTTTAATGCGTTTTATAAGTAGAAATAATCAAATGTTAGGAAAGGCATTGGACCAGGAGTTGAAACCATGTTCCATTCTTGCAGTTCTATGAATCTGGACAGCCACATGATCTCCCTGATATTCTGTTCTTCGTTTTGTAAATATACAAATTGGAATAAGCTATGTCTGAGATCCCTGTGCTCTCTAAGATCCCGACTATGTAAATTTTGTACTCTAACTCCTTTTTTTCCTAGTCATTTTTGAACTCACTTTTGAATAGAAAAAAAAAATGATCCAGAACATCCAGCAGGGAATAAAAGGCAAAGAATATGACAGAAAATAAACAAATTAAATGAGAATCATCCACATCCTAAAGGATGTTCCCAAAGGAGTTTTCTATATATCTCAATAGAGTTAGATGATTTTTAAGAATAACAGAACCATTCCAATATCAAATTATTATTGGTAAGGATTCATTCTGACTGAACAGGAATCAATCATGCAGAATTATGAGCAGCTATTTTGGTCATATTAATAAATAAATACTAAAAAATAACAGCAGAAATTCAGAGTAGAGATAATTCTTGGAGGGCAATGGGTTCACATCAGCGTATGCTGTTCATGGATTTCAGTGATGGGATATTCTTCTGCTTAGCATCTTGCTGAGATGTCCTCCAGACTGGTGAGTGCCGCTCTGTGCAGGAACTGTGAGGCGGACAGGAGGAAGCATCCAACCGGGAATCAAGAAGACAATGAACTCGCTGTTCAGACTCAGTACAGTTAGCTTCTGCTACCCTAACCTCTTTCATCTGTATAATAAAGTAATTGGAATAGTTAATCTCTAATTTCTCTTAACGGTTAAAATCTGTATCCATGCTATTAGAAAGAGCATGAGATTTGGGTTTGTAAGTATCCTATAAATATATATTCATTTATTTGACATAAATACCATACAAGTCATTAGGTAATGGATAGTTAACTTTTAAGAAAAAATATTCAATTATTTTGCAAATGTTCCATGTTTGAAATCATCTTTTAATTTCATAATAACTGTATGAGATAGAAACAATTTGGAAACACCCTCATGCATAGGCTTCTTATTTTTAAGAAATATCTTTTTAATAAACAAAACATCTACTTTGGGGTTATTTAATTCAAGTGTTAGTAACCACACTAAAATTCCCAGTTGTACCTAGAATGTTGCCAAAAGTCCAAGAAGTTATCAGATAAGACACATCTGCTCACTGTTGAAAAAACAATTCATTTAATTTATAGTTTAATGATTAAACTAGTAAAAATGATGCTATTTTTAAGTCATGAAAATTCAAGTAGGTCAATAAATAAAATGTTCAATACAAACGCATTAATTTCTGGTTCTCAATTTGTTCTCCTAAAGGAAAGCAAACATAGTGTCTGTAACTTTTGAAACTTTATGCATACATTATGGAAACCTTTAAATGTGTATGTACTATTCATCCCAAAGCATTTTTAATAAACTTTTTAATTACAGACTCTTATTAGATTGGCAAAATTAATGTGATGGTTCTACAGAGAGTTCCCACACCACACTCATTTTCTCATCTATTATTAATGTTTAACATTAGTGCTGGAGTTTGAATCAGAAAGGCCTCTGTGTGAAAGTGCTGATGCTCGGCTTGGTGCCAATGGGAAGAGGTGGAAATCTTGCCAAGGGGGGCATCTCAGGAGACCAAGGTCCCTGGGGACTACTCTCAAGAAATCCTGCTGGACTGAGGTCTCTCTTCTCCCCTTGCTTGTTTTCCACCATATCCTGAGAAGTGCACCCCACCAAGCCTTCCCCCATGATGGGCTCCCTCGTCACAGGCCCGAGCAACAGGGCCAAACCGTCATGGAAGGAAACCTGCAGAACTGTGGACCAAAACACACCTTTCCATTTTGTAAGGTGATTATCTCAGATATTCTGTTGAGGTAACAGAAAGCTGATTAACAACATTAGTATGGCACATTTGCCACGGCCAGTGAACCAATACCATGTTGTTGGTGGTGAGAGTTCACGCTCTGTTTAAAATTCCTCAGGCTACACTAACCGTTTTTCCTCATTTTCAATACCATGTTCTTTGGAAGACAGTCATTATGCACAGCTCATGTTAAGGAGTAAAGAATTACCCTCTTTCTCCTTAAAAGTAAAAAAAGACTAAGTCCCTCCATACTCTTTCAGATGGCAGATTTATTCATTCTCCCTTATTTGTTAGTTTACTTATCCATTTATTTACCTTGATATGGATTAATAGCTATTCACTTCTGCATTGGGCTGCTGTGTTCCAACAGTACTTTAACTATCTTATTGCTTAAAATGCCCAGCTCCAGCCATTGGCTCGATGGTTCTTGTATCCCTTTTTATTGTTACATGTTTTTAAACACTATTCTTGGGAGCATTTTCTTAATTCCTGGGACTAAAAGGTGCCTCAACCTCATCCTGTATAACTCCTGCCTAGGGTCTGGTTCAGGTTTTGCTCAAAGTTTCTTTGGTTCTTTTATTAAAGCGTTGGTTCTTTTATTTAAAAATGGCATTAGAAGCCAAGATTGAGGTGCTGAGTTTTCGTTAAATTTAATAGGCATTTAAAATATTTTTCAAGTATTTTAATTAGAACATTAAAAGTATAGTTTTAGTTTGTGTCAATATGTATGCATATATTCTATAATTGTTTAATAATGACCATCTTATGCTTTCCTCTTGCTCCCAAATATCTAAAGCAAATCCCATCCCAGTAAGGCGAAGACAATCAAAAGCCTCTGAGTATTAAGGAGAAGCTGTTCAGAAGCTGAAGAGCTCAAAGTCCACTTGCCCCTTCCCCAGGAGTATTTATTTTAGGCCTCGTTCCTGAGGGCAAACATCTTAACATCACCAATCCTGAGAGGCTGGGAGTTGCTTCTTATGGGCGCTGCTTCTTAGCACCCAGAACTGGACTGGCAATTCTTCAGAATCAAGCCTAATTACTACATCTCTTGAGCATTTATCTTTCATTATATCACATGGGTTTTGTTTTTTTTTTGCAAAAGAATTCAGTAAACCAGAATATGAAAGAATGAAGTTAAAGTATCTCAGAGCCAAATTTAAAGAAATATCCTCATAATGAAACACAGATGGAAGTGCTTTGCGAAGCATCATATCAGAAATATTATATAATTGGGAATTTTTGGCATACTTATCTGAGCTTGCCAGGTTAGTTTTGGAAGCTACTTCAGAGTGAATTTCACAATAATACCTTGGAGGTAGAAAACTGTAGCGTAGAAGAAGATTATCTACATGGAACCCCACCGGGAATGTCCAAGTGCTTAGAAATCAATTAGCAGAGCATAATAAGCACATTGGTTGATGTTTTCTTCCAGATAAGAGCACAGTGGCAAGGGAGAAGCTTGGTCACATTACATTGATATGATTTTTCTGATCCTAAAATGTTATGCCTTAGGGACAGAAGTATTACCACCTAGTTATACTTAATATTCAATTCCTTAAAACCAAAAGAAGGAATTATGGTAAATTTTAAGCAATGCTGGCACTTTGCCAGGACTTTGGCAAGTAAGGTATAATGAAGGTAATTAAAGTCTACATACAAGAATTTATACTTTCATGTTTCATATGAAACTCTGACATTCAACTTCCAAGTCAAAACTGGAGTATAGGAACAGTAGAAGCCTTACAGAAATGCTGAGAAATTGCCACATCGAGAATAGTAGACTGAGATAACTTCAAAGAAGTAGGAAAAACATGAAGTGTAGCCTGGATGGCAATGTTAGAACAAAATGAGAATTGATGATGCCTGAAGATGGGCAGATGGAGTAACGCATCTCCTGAGAGTATTCCTGCTGAAGCGTCATCTGAAAAAATACACAGTGGATCCAGTCACACATGTACCTTAGAAGGCTCAAAGTTCATACATTCTTTGTGTTGCCTAAAGATTATTATGAGTACTTCATTTACACTAGCAATGATAAGTTCAGCATTTTAATATACAACATGAATAGATAACGGCAACATAGTTCTCCAGGTCAGTACTATGATCCTTTTACCATTTAGACAAAGCACAACTGTTTCATGGTGGCCAAAATTTCAGTGAGAATGGTAATCCGCGTGAGGCTCCTAAGGGATCCATTTAAATAGATGTTGTTTCAGTCAAATCTTCTCTAGTATACTTACGACCAAAGTTCAGGGTCCATTTTCTGATTTTGCTTTTTATCTGCTACTTTGTTTCAGTGTATTCCTTTAGATTCTTCTCATATAATCATACAGACTTACTATTAATTAATTGTCAGTGATCAACTTCAGCCTTTACATATGGTGATGTTACTGGATTTCTCACATCTGAGATTGAGTTTACTGTCCTTAAGCACCACTTCATGCTCACTACCACATTTAGTTTTTTTTGAAATGTGATGTTTCCAAGTACTGGAAGGGGAAACAACATGCATAAATGATGTTTTATAGTGAAGTCACTACAATGTTCTTTTGTGATTTGTCTACTGTGTCCGGTATTATGCAGAAGTAAAATGGGATTACTTAAATCTCTTTTCTCTCCTTGGTATTTTATTAAGTCGTTCCTTTCTGGCTCTTGATCTTTATGGTCTTAAACAATTGTGATAGGCATACAGACTTACGCACAGTGCCTTGTGCTTGATTCTTCAGCTAGCCTGTGGGTTCTCCTACACTGTATGCAGCTCCTCATGGCTGGACTCCAAAATAATCTTGAGTATATAAACACACATCGGACAGCTGCCTATAAATGTTATTTTTATGGATATGAAGGAATGATCTCTCCCTCAGAGATTTACAAGCTAAAAAAAATAAATCACAAGCAAAAAAACCAAGTTAAATAAGACACAAGCACATGTGTGGTACAATGTAATGGGCAGATTATACTGCATATTTGTAGCATCAGTTTATAAACATACTCTGCCCACAAGTGCCCTGGCATAATCACTGAATTATGGTTATTTTAGTCAAATTTTCTTTCTCACATACTTATGACCAAAGTTCATAAAAGTGTTAAAATCATAACAATTCATTATTTATGACATACACAACTGCATTGAAAAGGAAAGGGAAAATCAGAAAGGATACAACATTCCATTTCAAAGCAAAAATCTCCTTCCCTCTCAACAGAAAGTGTTAAATAGACTTGGAGTTCTCCCCCTCGTACTGCTGCAGGGTAAAAGGTCTGGCATTGAATGATCGTAATTAATGACTGTGTTACTGTGTTTTGGTTGTGTTTCTTTGTTGCACATGAATTTTGTGGGGAACCTTAATTCTATAGAAGACAAAGCTGTCAGTGGCAGACCTGCCATTGGGGCCATCTGGGTCGAATTCAGAGATAAATTAAATAAATAAATAAATAAATAAATAAATGGGCAAGAATGGTTCAGTTTTAAAATTTAAATTTCTTTCCTACACTTAAATATTCTCAAATTTATTTTAGATCCTGCTATTCTAAAGAACAGTATATTCCACTACATGTACATAAAATATATATTTGTAACTACATGAAGGTCAATGAATCCAGTAGATGACAATGTCTCTGCACTAGAACTCTCATTCTAGCTATGGATCTAAGTAATAAATAATATGCTCAAATTGTTTAGCATTGTAAAGCAGTACAGAAACAAGGTACCAGTAATAATAGTTGATCATATAGTTTTTTTTTCTAACCATGAATGACGCTTTTATCATTTCTCAAGGAAGGGTCCCAGAGGCACTGGTAAGGATGTCCACATAATTCCTATAGGAAAATTAGATTAGAGCAAGACACACCTTCCCCCACTCTGGGTCAGTGTTGCTTATTAGTATGTGTACTTTACGTTTACTAAAGTAGATTTCAATAAACAACAGATGCTATGTCATCAATATTGTGCATTAGGGACAACTTATTTTTCCAAAGTAGGATTCATCCAGTTGCTTTACTGATACGTTTTTCTAATTCCTTCTTTGTTGTTAGGTCATTTATTTCTCCCAGTCTCCGTGCCCTTGTGGGAGAACTGAGCCCACACGTCCTGGAAGGAGACCGTGACAGTGAGATTTGTTCAGATCCACGCTCCGCACCACCTCAGCCTGCTGGCTCCAGGGCACTGCACAGGGTAGCCAAGCAGTCGGTCCTACGTGATCTAAACTAAGTATTTGGATGCAGAGCAGAGAGTTACTAGGCTGTGGTAAGTTTACTGTGAGGGGAGTCAGAGGCCGGGGCTGCCACAGTCCAACAGCAGTAATGAGCTGGTGCAGGGGGAGAGGACTTGGAGCAGGGGAGTGGCACAAAGAACACCTCCAGATTCGAGAGCACAGGTGGCCGGAGAGAGCCAGGGCCCTTGTAGCTCCCCCAGGGCCAGGGCCGCTGGGCTTGAGTGATTCCTTTTGACCATGGGCTTTGTATCGTTACAGTGAAATTTCCTTTCCAGACCTTCACCAAATGAGGTTTTCTCTCCTGTGACCAAGCTAAGTCTACCAAAGCCAGAGGCTCTCCAGCCACAGAGAGGCGCCCACTGTCCAGGGGTGAGGCTCGTCTGTCCACATGATGAGTTACAGAATCCACGGAAAATGGAAATCAACTGTGCTTTCAGTGTTGGAAAATGCTGTGTACGACTTTTCTTTTTTAATTAGAAATACCATGACTACCTAGTTTCACCTTCCAGCTTATGAGTACCGGCCACCCAAGTAAATTTCTTTCCTCATTTTGCTCTCTAATTCTGGAAGGAATTAAATTAATTTCATGGCCTTTTCGATTCCAAAAGTTATCTTCTAGTCCTTCGCCCTCCTTGTTCTCTGCCCATGAGCGGGTCCAACAGGCAATCGGAAGAGAATTGCCGCGTGCTCCTCAGGACAGCCGATGACTGTGTGACTCTTCGCCTCCATCTGTGGTCAGCCTCTGCGGGTAAATCCTGTTTTCTTCCCAGCTTCCTAAGGAGATATTGGTCTTGCAGGTGTCTGAAGCGCTGAGTGTGTGCGCGTGGGCGCATATGTTCCGCATACTCGATCTTTTCCATCAGCGTATGAAGATGCCATACTACTTTCCATCTTAAATTTCAAAGCAGAAAAGTGGCTCCTAAAAAGTTGTGACGTCATCTTAACATTCTCTTTCCCATGGGGAAGTTTATCACAATTCTTCAAGTAATGATAGAAAAGTTCCACAGGAATACCAGCAGGCTGTGAAAGCTACCCATAACCAATCTTATACTACAGACACATATTTTAGATTTCATTTATAACAGTTAAAATTTTACTGAAACTAAAATAGATTTCATGAAGTCAACCATTTACAGAAATATAAGGACGATGTAAAAGTGAGATACCACTGTGATATGCATAGTTCACTAGTCATAAAAAGCACCATTATTTATGCCAATGCTTCCTTTGTACCTCATGTAGCATTAGGATTAATTGTTTTAGTGCTATTCATCTGAACTTTTATACACGCTTTGAGTGACGTGCCTGTGGGTCCGGTCTCCCTGCAGTCTTGCCAAGGTGTCTTTTTTCTTTAGGAGTTGATGAGTGGTGAGGCTTTCACACTTCCAGATAACATTCTTGGGAGTTCATTATATAAAAACAAAAAGATAAAATGAATTTGGAATATAATCCAGCTTCTAGAATCTAAACTTATACCTAATGCCTTGTCATTGACCTTTTCTTTATGTATTTATTACTTTATTCAAGAACATAATCTTTCTCTACCTAGTATAGTGAGGCAGAATGATGGGCATGTTTGGAAAGGATGTGGATGGAATCTCATCAGGACAGTAATAAATCTGTTTACGATAAACCAATTCTCTCCAAAGATACCTGAGCTTCAAGTAAGGAATGTGGCAATTTTTCCCATTCACATTCAGGAATTGTTGCTCTTGACCTACCTCACCATTTAGTTTAGTGGAGAGTTCAGGTCAAAACATGCAATACAGTGCTACTTACTTGGGAACATAGATTACTGTTAAACGTAATATAAAACAAGTACAAAAATAAACTTATTTTCAAAACATCAATTATCCTAAAACTACATATAATTATCCTAAAGCTACATATCCATTATTCAGGAACAAACTGTTATTTTTAATAATGTGAATTCAATCCCTCATAAGAAATTAAAATAATTTTCTTAACATTTTAACTACCTACACTCTATCTGACTATACAATTTACATCAGGAAGTAAAGAAATTCTACAAAAAGTTAAATATTAATTTTTTAAAATGAGCATACATCCAGAAATCATGAAAACTTCAAAGAATGGAACACTGGAAATGAGAACATTTTAATACACTTCAGCTCTTTTATGTCACCACAGGTTATGTTGTCTTAAGATGATGTAAAGGTACAATGTATCTTTCTTAAAAAATTAAGTTTGTTGTGGAGCTTTACATGAAAAAATAAATGCATACTCCTTACATAAGTAGTAATGTTTAGATCATACACTGTAATCTAAAATTTTCATGACATTATTACAAGATTACATATATAGCCTAAACATTTAAAATCATTGTGATGACTTTCGAAAGAAGACTTTGTATTCAGGAAGTGTTAAAGATAAATACTTAGCAGGCTATGACAACCAAAGAAGATAAAAATCTACTACCTGTAGGAAATCCAAACTCATTAAGGCTGTTGATTTACCTCCACTAACAGCTTGGATATAACATGATCTATTCGATTTCCTTTTAAGTATTATTATTTTAAATTGATTGGTGCCAGGAAAAGGTAAAAGATACATTTTAACATTAATTTTAGTGTTTGTTCCATTTAGAATTCCTTGCAAAAACAAGCATTTCTTTTACTAGAGAGCAGTATTATTACTAAAAATATTTCTAGCTCTAGTGTAATTTGGTATTCCATATAAATAATATGTTAGGCACATTTTAAAACTATCTTTTAAAAAATAGATTAAACAATAGTTAAACACTTTTGAATATTAAACATTAGAGTATTATTTTAATAAACAAGTTTTATTTATTTCATTTCTCAATAAATATTATTCATGATATAAAATTAACTTTTCAACATATACTTAAAGTCTGCTCTGTACCTGCTTACATGCTGTAGTGAACTGATACCTACATTTAAGTCCAGTTCTATGTCCCTCTAAATCCACCCTACCTGATTCAGCCTGTAGTCAAAATCCTATAAAGAATCTAATTAATTAAGGATACTTTGCAGTATTTCTTCAACTATTGCCTCTTTATTGTCCACAAAACTCAGTTGATTCAAGCCTCGTCTTTCCAGGTTACATAGCTCGTTGCTAATAGAACAAAACTTCAAGAGAAAGCCAGATATGTAGTCACCTCAACACATTGTAATTTCACATCTTCACCTTTCAGTCCTGCAATTTCCCTGTGTTAAGTGGTGTGAAGTTTTCATTTGTTCTCTAGAAAAGAGTCATTTCTGAAGCCAGCCCAGTTCCTGCTCCTTCATGAAGCACATTTTCTACCACAACATGCATAGTTCTCAGAAATTTCTTGAAGACACTGGGATGCACATTATCATGTTGGTAATTGTTTTGAATTTTTCCCGTCTGCACCAGCTGTCTAAGAAAGTAATGAGACCAAATATTATACTTTTTGTTTATTCACATCTGCATTATCAAGCACATAATGGGACTCATAAGTGTTATATAATTATTTAAAACTACTTAATGATGTGATTTACTGGTGTTTTTCATGAATTTACTTTATGGTACACAATATCTCAAGTTGTTAAATTTCTATCTCATTAATGATACATTTGCCTAACCATGTTAAGTTTCTGCAAAATATTTTAAGTAATGAAAAGCAATTATAAAATTGGAATGATGTGAAACACTTGGTTACTACAAGATACAATTATTATATCAATCATTCATTCAACTGGGAGCAATAAACAGATCTTAATTATAAGAACGATGCATGACTTCAACAACTGTCAAAGTTGGAGAAGTTTTACTAAAAGCAAAGTGAATCCAAATGCATCCCACATGTCTCCATGCTAACAATAAGGGAAAAGAATTCTCAAAAACTCTTTTAAGCATGGCTTTAGGGCCAGTACTTACCCTGTGAGAGTTCACTGTGATACAGAATAATAATTTGGCACGGACTATAGGATGAAGTCATTATATTACACAAAATCTATATCTGAGCATATATTGAGTTTCATGACAGTCATACATAACTGTAGGGAATATAGACATATCTTTAAGAAAGAAAATGATCTTCTATCAACTCTAATTCACAATTAACTCCATTATGCAATTTTTATAATGGAGACTTCAAACAGCAAAGCAGGTAAAGAACATTGAGAAACGTCCACTTTCAAATGCTCGGTCATTTCCAGTGCCCGAAGGCTTTATAAATGGGCTCACTTCTCTCTGCCAGTTTTGTTTGTATCTTTAAAATTTTAAATGTTTGTCCAAAACTCTGAATATCATAATGTAATGTTTATTATATATTATTACCATAAAAGTAGAACCAAGCTTCTCCCCATGCACTAAAGTCAAGATGGATCAAAGATCCAAATATTAAACTAGAAACACTCAATCAACCAGAAGAGAAACAGGCAGAACTCTTGAAGACAAAGGTGTAGGCAAAGATTTCATGAATCAAACCTTGAGTAGTTGGGAAATACTACACAAAATCAACAACCAGGATCTCCTTCTGTTAAAAAGCTTTTGCATAGCCAAAGAACTTACCAATAGGGTAAAAAGACATCCCACAGAGTGGGAAAAATTTTCAGCCAGTTGTCCCTCAGATAAAAGACTAATATCTAGAATACACAGTAAATTGAAAAAAACATAGATGCCCAAATTTAAAGACCCTATCCAAAAATGGGCATCTGAGATGAATACATACTCCCCAGCAGAAGAAATATAAATGGCAAATACATACTTGAAAAACTGTCCAATATCACTGATCATTCAAGAGATGCAAATTAAAACAATGTTGAGATTTCATTTTATTCCAAAAAGAATGACCACCATCAAGAAATCAACCAATAACAAGTGCTGTCAGGGCTGTGGGGAAAAATAAACCTTTCTCCACTGTTGGTCGGGGTGTACACTGGTGCAAACACTGTAGAAATCAGTGTGGAGATTCCTCAAAAAGTATGACTAGAGGTTCTATCTGAGCCAGCTATTCCCCTTCTTGATATCTCCCCAGAAAAATTAAAAACATCATACCACGGTGATATATACACAATCACATTGACAACAGTAGACTTTATAATAACTAAATCTTGGAAACAGCCCCAAAGCCCATCAGTCGAGGAACGGATACAAAATATGTTGTTTTTTTTTTTTTAATACAGTGAGTACCATTCAGCCAAAAATAAGGATAAACTTCAGACATTCTGAGGTAACTGGATGTGCCTTGAGACCATAAATTAAGTGAAACAAATGGATAAATATCCATTGGCTTCTCTTGTGTGAGATATTGAAAGTGTAAAGGACCAAAGGACCAAAATGCACAGAAGGTACTGTGAAATAGGAAAAAATTGTTCAGAAGAAAGGGAAAGTAGGGAGGGAGAGGGGGAAGGAAGGAAGCGAAAAGAAAAATAAGTAATTAAAGAAGGAGAAAGTGGAAATAAATCTTGTATATAAGGAGGGGAAGAGGGGTTGAAGGGAGGGGAGGGGATGGAGGAAAGGAAGCAGATTCTGGATATATCCTGTGCAGGTACAAATCTCTATGACCAATGTCATCATTATGTACATCTAAAAGGCACCAATACACTTCATAGGAAAAATATACATATGTTATTGTAATTTATAATAAATATGATCAATGTAATATTTATTACTTTGATATTTGTTAACTAGCTATACGGTAGCATAGCTGGGCCTATATTGTTCTTATAGTTTTGTGTTTGATTTATATTTTCTTTACTAAATATGCTTAAAGGTAACAATTTTTTCCAAAGCATTAAAAACACTCTAATTGCAACTGACTCAAGATTAGGTGCTCTTCATGAAATCACAGGTAGTACAGTGATACCAACTGAAACTTGAATCAGTTAAAATTCCAGGTACTGCAGGATGCTGGCTGCATATAAAGACATTGTATCAGTCAGGGTTTATTAGAGAAACAGATATAACACAAGATACACAAATGTATAAGAAAGTACAAGTTTGATTTACAATGGTCAGCCACAGAGTTGGATGAGGAAGTGGGCAGAGGGTGTCTGCATGCTGGAGATTGAAGAGCCCAGTTCCAGGCCTGAAGCCCACTGCAGTGTCCGTGCAAGTACATATCAAACGGGGGCTGGGGATATAGCTCAGTGGAATAAGCGCTTGCCTAGCAAGCGCAGCGTCCTGAGTTCGATCCCCAGTACCGCCAAAAAAAAAAAAAAAAAAAAAACATGAAGGCTTCCTTTGAAGCTGGGGCTATAGCTCAGTGGCATAAGCACTTGCCTGGCAAGCGCAAGGTCCTGAGTTCGATCCCTGGTACCGGAAAAAAAAAAAAAAAAAACATATCAAACGGCTGATGGGTCTGCGACAGAATATTGAAGAACCTATGACGAAGGCTGGAGAACCTACACCAGAAGGCTGAAGAGTCCCTGGTAGAAGCTGAACAGTCTGCACCAAAAGCCAGGAGATGATGAAGCTGAAGGCAAAGACTGGATCTCCTCCGAAGAACCAGCAGCCGGTCCTTTCTCAGTTCCCTTTTTTATGCAGCCTACCCATTCTGGGGGTTGGGGGTGGTCCTACACACCCACACCCTCTGCGTACCTTCCTCTTGCCCAGGATCAGGATGAATACAAAGTGAGCACCCTGGCTCCTGCTGAGTTGCATAGTCAACCTTCTAAACCTCTCAAATTGACACAATGAGTAACATCCCAGAAGGGGAAGGGCATGTCCTTTTCACCCCCAGATGCAGAACTGCTGAGTCACTTAACCAAGCCTCTAGACTCCCCAAGTTGATATAATGTATCAACCATAACAGATATGAAAAACAAACTCAAATAAAATTATATGGAAAGGAAGTTAAGATTTTTCTTCTAAAGAGAACCAGGTAAAGTCAACTTTGATGCTCTCTAGTCAACAAAATATAGCTGTCATTGTATGTTTATTAAAATTATGTTAAGGTTACAAGAGCTGATGTGAGGGATTCTGATGATTCTGCCATAGCTGGTCATATGTCTATTTCCAGAAACAAGATGGCGTTCCACAGAGGAATGCTCAAAAGTTATCAAATGGAAATTGTCCTTGAGTTGCATCAGGTCTTCAGGAGCTCTTGTATTCTTAACACATTTTTGGTATCCTGTAACATTTATTTTATGAAGCTGAGTTGGATGCTATGTTATCAGTCTGCATCCTAAGATGCTCTGATAACCAACAAAGAAATCCTATGTGGTCATAAGCAAACACTGTGGAAGAGCTCTGCTACCCAACTAAATGGCATCCCCCACCACCTGCACTCACTGTCCAAGCACTCTTGGTCTTCACCCTTGTCTCTCATGCCAGTCTTAATTTCCTGTAATAATGGATTTAAAAACTATCTAAGACCAGAGTGCCATTCATATTTCTAGCACACACACTGTAGTGGCATACACATTGAACCATAAACATATATATTAAATCAAGTCTGGGATTTCTTCTAACTGTATGTCTGAGTTTTCTGGTACACATAGTACAAGAAGTTTCTGACCTTCCCCCAAACATGTTTGTCTAGTGTCCACATTTATTGACCTCTTTGCTATTATTGTAAACACGTGTCCCCCAATATACCCTGGAACAGATAATAACACCAACAATCTCTACCTGAGCCCAGTTAGCTTCATAGGCTCCTCTGTCCCTCTGGAAATTCAGGCTGGTTTTACAGCTGAGAGCACAGTCTGAGCCACAGAGCATGTACTGTTGGGATATCAGGTGGATGACCACTGAGTGTTGCCTGGACAACTAGGAAACTTCTCAGGACTGAGCAACCTATCTTGATGGAGAACAATTTTTGTTACATTTTCTTTTGTTTGAAATGGAAACAATATTTAAAAATAAGATGATTTGACAATTTTAAAGACAAGATTTTCAGATTTTCTTGAAAAAGCAGATTCAGCAAATGTGATTGGTAATTTTATGTTTTAATGCAGTTACGGTATCAGATATTTACCTGGGTCCCCTGGGAGTTACCTGATAGAATTGCTCAGCATCTGCTGACTTTACTCAAGGAAGTTACCCCACATATTTGGAGAGGGTCTGGTGTGGTCAGTTGAGATGATTTCAGAGCAGAACTACAGTGTTCCTGAGAAGAAGAAAGGAAATCTGCCTCAGGACAGAAGTATCAGTTCTTCAGAGAGCTCCAGCTGCCCTTCTTTCAGCTTTCAAGACTGGGTGTGATGTGTGTGTGTGTGTGTGTGTGTGTGTGTGTGTGCAAAGGAATTTATAAGACTGACCTCATGCTACACGTAAACACACTTTAGAAATACCTGTGCACTCAAGCCATCACTGCCCATGGTTTCTAATCACGAGTGTCAAAGAAGTAAACAAGGGAAGTCCAGAAAACACATCACTCTCATGAGAAATGATACTATAGGAATTACAGTGTTGACAGAAAGTAGTTTTATATTTGAACCATTTTAATACATTGAAATAAAATTTCTCCTATAACAATATCAATGAAGAGCTTAATTTTAGCATGAATCATGCTACCTAAAGTTCATTCCTGCACTAACGGGACCATGCAGTCAACACTGGTTATGTCAGATACTGAGCATTTTGTTAAAGCTGCAACACTGAATAAAGGGTAACATCAGTAGACATGAAACCTGCTGCTCCAAAAAAAGTCAGTTTAAAAAAGAGGCCAAAGTCTGTAAGATTCAATAGAGTTCCATGGGGAGGGAGGCAGGGCCTCACTGAATGGTCCAGCTTGGCAAGAACTTTGGGATCTCCCAGCCTCACCCTAGAGTTCTGACATTAGATGTATGTGCCCCCACACCCAGTGGGAGCCAACAAAATTCTCCAAGTTGGTTTATAACTTACAGCAATAAACATTATGTTCATTTAAGCAAAAGAGCTCAATCTTGGGAGGAACTTCCAGGTATTTGATTTATTTAGTTCCCACTCCCGCTCTCCAGCTCAGGAGTAGCTACTGAGATAATCACACATCCATGAACGAGAAGAATCAGGACCCACTGACCAAAGGACCTAATCCACAAAGAATTTTAATTGAGTTATTTGTTGCTCTAACATAGCTGGTGTTTCCTGGAGGAGCAGCTGACAGGTTTGTCTTTATACTGGCTAACTCAAAACTGTTTCAGTGCTAAAGCTGGTTCTGAATGCAGGGAAGGGACATCTGTTAGGAACATTTATAGGCTAGTAACAGTTGGGGTGAATATAGTACAACCAAAATGCTTGTGAGAGAGGCTGGTAGATGGTAAGTCTCTGGGGCTTCCAAACAATGGGAATCTAGAAGGACACAGCATTCCACACTGGTTGCTTTCTCAGAAGAGCTCTGATAAGGCTCAAAGTTCTCTTCTGCTCATGTTAAAGCCTGAAAGAAGTCAGCAAGTTATTGCTCAAAAAACAAACGAATAACTACAATTTCTCTAGAAACACAGAGGTTTTTGTTAATATTTATAACAGATAATACATGTATACAACATCAAGGGACATAGAATACCAAAAATAAATTTTGAAAATGGAGGAAAAGTTAGACTCACATTCCTTAATGTCAACATTTGGGTGGAGCTACAACAATGTTAAAGCATGACTCAGAAATAAAGATAAATATATGCACCAGTGGACTATGGCTGAAAGTGTAGAAACACATTCCTGACTGTATTGTCATAAGATTTTTGACAAAGCTTCAAAAGGGGGAAAAGTCATTGCATGTTGCTAGTTCTTGTGCGGAAGATGGATCTGTACCCCAACCTCACATCATATGCAAAAACTAACTCAAAATGGATGAATAACCCATATAAAAGGTAGAATTATGAAACCCTTAGAAGGGAGCCTGGGTGGAAATCTGTCAGATGCTGAGTTAAGTGACATTTTTGTATATGATGGCAAAAATATAGTCATTTAAATAAAACGTAGACAAGTTTTACCTCATTGAAAGTAAAATATTTTGGGCACTAAAGGATACTACCCCAAAAGTGAAAGATACTGCACAAAATGGGAGAAAGTATTTGCAAGTAGTATATCTGTTAGTGCTGTAATATGCAGGAGAGGAAAGGAACTCGTGCCACTGAAGGACAGAAAACAAATTACTCAATACCATATTTCTTTCTAAATTGGGCAAAGACATTTGAATATGCATTTCTCTAAAGAAGGGAGTCAAAAGACAAT
This sequence comes from Dinomys branickii, assembly GCA_004027595.1. Lineage (NCBI taxonomy): Eukaryota > Metazoa > Chordata > Mammalia > Rodentia > Dinomyidae > Dinomys > Dinomys branickii. The sequence goes on from PVLD010003161.1 coordinate 21,610, forward strand.
AAACATGTGAAACGATGCTCCCCCTCACTGATCATCAGGGAAATGAAAATCAAAACTGCAAAGAGCCATCTCCCCACATCCACTAAGGTGAAAATAATCATTATTGGAAAATAACTTCACTGAGAATGTGGAGATACTGAAACTCTTGTATATTGCTGACAGAAATGTAAAGTTATGATGCTACTATGAAAAACATTTCAATGGTTATTTAAAACGTTAAATACAGAATTACTATATGACTCAGCAATTCCAATCTTTGATATATACTCGACAGAACTGAAAACCCATGTTTATGCAAAAACTTGTATGTGAATGTCTACAGCAGCATTATTCAAAATAGTAAAGATATTACAGGAAAATCTCAAGCATCAATCTGTATAAATAAATGGACTTTGAAAATGGTACCTGCATACACTGAAATATTACTCAACCATATGCCCACATGAAATATTTTCACTTATACCCGACAGCATGGATGAGCCTTGAAAATATCATGAGAAATGAAAGAAGCAAGACAGAATTCTACTAATTCTACAAATTCTGCTAATTCTACTAATTCTACTAATTCTGCTTCATTCTACTAATATGAAGTGCAGAGAAGATAGAAAACTACACATACAAAAACAGGCCTGTGGTGAGCAGAGGATTAGGGAGAAGAGGAAATTTGGAGGAAATGTAATAAAATGTGAGGGGTGGAAACACTCTGCTGTCGGATGATGGTGAGAGCTGAACAGCATTGACAACCGATACACTGACACTGAAAAGCTATTTTGTGTTTTGAGAAATGCATCCTAATTACACATGCTAAAGTATGACTAGTAGTGGGTGGCAAAGGTACACGAGAAAATCTACACTGAGAGTGTGGTAATGTTAAATAGAAACCCAGGGGAAGCCAGTAAAGGGACAGCTCAGGCAAACTGAAAGATGAGGGGAAAATGCCACATGCGAATCATTGCTGGGCTGAGGAATTCTAGATAAGTAGAATTTGCTCAATAAAAAGCAAAGGACAAGGATTTTTACACATATGTATGTGCATATAAGTGTACAGGTAGCTATATACAAATGTGTCTTGTATGTGCATACATATATGTGTGTTAATTTTTACTTAGGCCCTTCAAAAATATAGCAAGCACTGGTTCAGTCATTGTGTAATTAACCATGAAAAATTTAAATTAAGAAAGGTAACATAGTTACAAGTTTCAGTGACTCTTTAAAAAGGGCAATATTTTTAAAAAGAGAAAGAAAGATACTAATGACAACTTACCTGTCACCAAACATGTAATTATGCCCTATCATCAAATATGTAATTACAAGCAATTTCATCTCTACATTTTTCCCCAGATCGTCTCTATTTTGCCCACCTGACCATTAATCATTCCTTCACTAAATGCATTACTCCACACTGTTTTTTAACAACATAACTTTTTAACATTTCTTTTTAAAAATTTTTAAAGAGAAGAAAAAATAATTTTTAAAATTAGAAGTGATATGGAATACACCTAAGCAAGACGATAGGAATTCAACAGTGGTTGTTATGTTGCATATTTTTGTCTTCAAGTTAGTTGTTCAGATTACCAGATATAAGCATGCAAAATTGGTCAAAAATTAAAAAGAAGAAAAAAGTTTAAACATTAACTGTTCCTTTCAATAAAGTAGTAGAAATCAGCAGGACAATGGTCTCATCTGTCCTGTATATACATAGGTGTTTTCCTTCCTTTCTTCTTCCTTTTCTCCTTTCCTCTTCCCAGTTGTTTTTTCCTTTGAGCTGTTTCTTTCCCTTTCACAGCATCTGTTTTACCTTTCAGATTTTATTTACTCTTTCAGGTTCTTACACTAGTGAGAAGATACAGTGTTTACACATGTGGGTCTGATGTATTTCACTTATGAGTATGGTCTCTCGTGTCTATTTACCTATAAAATCCTCGAGTTTATCTTTCTTTATAGCTGAATAATATTCCATTATATAAAAATACCATATCTTTTTTATCCATTCCTCAGTCAGTTGGCATTTGTGTTGCTTCCACAATTTACTATTACAAGTTGCATTGCTATAAACGTTCGTGCACATATATAGCTGTGATATGATGTTTTCAGTTCTTCAGGGAACCCAAAAGGGAAATAGGTGGGCTGAATGGGCCTCTAGTTCTAGTTTACTGAGGAATCTCCAAACTGATTTCCACAGTGATTTCACCACTTTACACTCCCACCAACCGTGGAACAGTGTTCCTTTTTCTCCACACCCTCGCCAGCATTTGTTGTTGGCTGATTTCCTGATAGCCATTCTTACTGGTGTGAGATAGAATCTCAGTGCTGTTTTAATTTGCATTTCACGAATGGCTAATGATTTTGAACATTTTTTCGTGTATTTATTTGCTATTTCTATTTCTTTATCTGAGAAGTGTGTATTCATCTCACAGGCCCATTTTTTGATAAGGTCTTTGTAATTTGGGGGCCTGATTTTAAAAAATTCTTTATACATTCTAGATAGAAGTCCTTTGTCTGAGGGACAATTGACTAAAACTTTTTCCCAATTTGTGGGTTTTCTTTTTATTCTACTGGTTATTTCTTTTCGTGTACCAAAACATTTCAATGAGGGGATGTCCCAGTCGGAGATTCTTTGCAGTACTTCCTGTGAAGGTTCTTTTTGTTCATAAACTCTCTGCCTACCCCTATGTGTTCAAGATTTCTACTTACTTTCTCCTCCACCAGATTTAGTACTTCTGTTTTACTATTTAGATCTTTGATCCATTTTGACTTTAGTTAAGTGCATGGTGATAGACAAAGGTCTAATTTTAGACTTCAGCATGTGGAAAGCCAGTTTTTCCAACACCATTTATTAAAGAGACTCTTTCTTTCAGTGAACATGTTTGGACCCTTTGTCAAAGATAAGGTGGTTGAGTGTGTTTGTAGCTGTGTTTGCATCATCTAATCTGTTCCATTGACCCCCAGATTCGTTATTCTGCCAGTACCATTTTGATTTTATCACAGTAGCTTTGTAATATAGTTTCAAATCAGGACTTGTGATGCCTTCTGTCTTGCCTTTGTTGCCCAGGATTGCTTTTGCTATTCTAGGTCTCTTCTCATTCCAGATGAATTTTAGGAATGTTTTCTCTAGATCTGTGAGGTATAATGATGGTATTTTAATGAGGATTGCACTGAATCCGTATAACAATTTTGGCAGTATGACCATTTTCACAATGTTGGTCCTTCTTATCCAATGAACAAGGAATATCTTTCCATTTTCTGAAATCCTCTTTGATTTCTTTTTTCAGAATACTGTGATTTTCACTGTACATATCTTTTACTTCCTCTGTTAGATTTATTCTTAAGTATTTCATTCTTTTGGATGCTATTGTGAAAGGTGTGGTTTCCTTAGTTTCTATTTTTCATGTGTTTGTGTTTATATATAGAAATGCTATTGATTTTTGAGTGTCGACTTTGTATCCAGCTATGCTACTCAATTTGGTTATTAAATCCACAAGTCTCTGGGTGGAGTTTTGGGGTCTGCTACTTAGATCACCACGTCATCTGCGAATCACTGTAATTTCACTCTTCCTCTCCATTCCTTATTCCTTTTATTTCTCTATCTTGTCTAACTGCTCTGGCTAGTGCTTCCAGAACTGTGTTGAATAGGATGGGCACAGCATCTTGTTTTGTTCCTGATTTTAAAGTGAAAGCTTTCAGTTTTTGTCTGTTTGATATGATGTTGGCTGTTGTTTTGTCATAGATGGCTTTTATCAGATTGAAGTAAATTTCTGTAAGGTTTGTATCATGAATGAGTGTTTCACTTTTACAAAAGCTTTTCCTATATTGCGATAATCATATGATTTTTGTCTTTGGCTCTGTGGATATGGTGTATTAAGTTTATTGATTTGCATATATTGTGCCATCCTTGAATTCCTGGGATGAATCCCACTTGCTCATGATGTATAATCTTCTTAACGATTTACTGCATTCTGTTTGTTAGCATTTTATTGAGGATTTTTGCATGTATGTTCTTTAAGGGGATTGGCCTGTAGTTCTTTTTTTTTTAATTGAGTCTTTCTCTGGTTTTGGTATCAAAGTCATACTTTCCTACAGGAGTGAGTGAGGAAGAATTGCTTCCCTTTCAATTGCATGAAAGAGTTTGGGAAGAATTGGTGTTAAGTCTTCTCTAAATTTCTTGGAGAATTAATAACAACTTTGTAATTATGCAGCTTTTATGTCTCATTGTGGGGGGCAGAAGATCTCTGGGAATCCCTCATTAAAATTACAATATTTTCTCTGTGTTCTGAAACATGCTTCTTACATTCAGTACTTTCAAAATTATTACTTACCAGGTACATTGCTATGTTTATCTCACTTCATATATATTCTGAAATGTTTAGTCGTATCATGAAACCACTATGAAAGTTCATAGGTTATGCTCTTTTCTCCTGTGTTAAGCACCTGTCTCCTTTCTCTTATATGTGCCTTAAAGCAGCACATTTCTAATATTTACATTGCAGATTGGTAATATTCCTTCCCATGGTTGCAGGGCACTCTACCGTTCATTCACATCCCGTGTTCTAGGATATTTTGTTTTCATAAACAATGGAGAGAGGAGAAAAAATCAATACTAATTTTACTATCTACCACATAGTCATATATGAATTGTGAAACCCTTTTAAATAATCTATACAAATACTTATTAACAAAATGAGACTGACATTAAAAATGCTAATGTGTTTTAACAGGAGTACAAATGTGCATGTACATTTTGATGGACAATTTGGAAACATATTACAAAATGAAGCACAAATATTCATTTTGATATATAATCCCACTTCTAAAAATTTACATTAAGGTTTCCCCTATATATTTATGTTGAAATTTTTTTACTTCAGTTACTTATGTATGCTAAAAAATTAAAATTCCTAAGTTATCATTAAAAAGCAAATTATTGAATAAATTCTAGCATGTTTACTCACATTTTATGAGAAAGCATTATTAATCTAATGAGGGTGAAAGTTATATGTACTAAAATGAAAGATTAGAAGTATTTTAAATGACATTATTATTTAGTAACACATAAAATAAACATCTCTATGAGAAGCCATTGGATTTATATGAAAAAGTATTGAAATAAAAGAATTTATATTTTGAATGATTGATAGTAAGTTCCTTTAAGTAAGGAATTACAATGAAGTAGAAGTGAATCAATTTTTGAATATGTAGTTCCATGTTACTTGAGTAGTTTCACAATATGTATAATTACACTATTAAATTTGATTAATAAAATATTTTGAGGAATAAATGTGCTCATAGGTGATATTAAATTTTGACACCAAAATATTTTATAGGTTGATGCATGTAAGCCATTCATTAATTTCAGACAAAAATTCAGTTGGTAATCATCACCCTATCTATCTAAATTCAGAGCAAATGGCTGATTCAGGTGGTGTTCAGAATGGAGTCAATCTGTGTGACATCATGTCACCATGCTGATAGACTGGCTATGGTTTTCCCAGTAGATATTTTGTTATGGTGCCAAGGAAACCTTTTGCCACATTCCCAATTAAAGATCCATATAATTCAGCTGGAGTAAATACCCAAATTCTGGTGCACAATGACCCAGTTGTTTTAGCCTTCTCAACTAACAGAAATGGACCTTCTAAGGAATGGTAGAAAAAGCGATCCAGTATGTCATCAAAAAAAGACTCAAATCCCTATGCAGATACCTAAATATGCAGAGGTTTTCTCTTAATTGGCACCAGCTGGGTTCTTGGTTCTCACTGGAATGTTTGGTGTTTTAGGGTAAAAAGGTCTAAAAAAATTAGTAAGATACAATAAATTAAGGAAAAATACATAACAGAAGAAGTAACAAACATAAAGTACAATTAAATAAAGGAGCTGGACTCCTACCCCAGTTGTAGACATGTATGAGGGGCAAGGAAAAGAATGGGAAAGTTCAGGCAGAGTGCGAAACTGCACGCAAAGCAAGGCTACAATAAAGTCAACAAATCAAATCAAAACTGAGCACTCTCCGTAAAAAGGCAGGAAGTTTGTTCTGAGACCCAAGTTCCCCAAATTTAGTTTTGAGCACAAAACACTTGTGAAAGTAGATCTCAGAATGACTTTGGACAGCAGGTTCCTCTTGCCCTTTAAAGGCCTGGGTGGGGACTGAAGGAGTGGACATGAGGGCTCGTTTCAAGCTACCATGATTCAAATACAGTCTGGTAAATGCCTGAAATTCCTAAGCTCTTGTAAACCAATAGGAGCTGCACTGTGCACACTATTCAAAGTCCCTACGTGTCTGCAGCAGCCGAGGTGCTGTGTAGTCCAAATGCAAAGAACAGGCAGAAGCTGCTGCCTGTCAGCACAGCCGTGTGGATGAAGGGCAGCTCCGTCTTCTCTTAGGATGTGAGTGTGCTGTGCAGATAGTCTGATAGTTTCCTTGATATTGCAGAAGAGAGACCCTGAAAGGTGGTAGTCACTAAAACTGGGTGCTAAGGGGGATGGAGCTAGAACTGCAGAAAGGAGTGACAAGCACAGCCTCCGACGTGGGTCCGAAAAGCACGCAGGAAATTCTCACTAAGTGGTGTGAATAGGGGCTGTAATAATATACACAGCGTTTAATTAAGCATTTGGTCTGCATAGCGTGGAGTCAGTCCTGACACTGTGGCAGCGGTGGAGGCCAATGACTGCTTCTGTTTTGTTCCTTTGAAGAGATCCTTTACCGAGGTCTAGTACTCAACTCCTGGGTTTGCCAGCCTAACTTGCAACTCAATGTAGCCTTTCTTACCACTTAACTAGAGACTCGGACTACCTTATGGTCTTTGCTTCTGATTTCCCATAACCCTGCTGAAACACAACTTCCTGCTCCCACTCCCTATTGTTCTGATATTGTTTCGTTAGTTTTTCTAGTCCAAAGTTCTGGCCAGTATCCCTCAGGACATCCTTTCTTGAGAGCCACAGAAACTTTTCAGTTTCTCGGATGTCTCCTGCGAATCTTCTCCTTGGATTTTGAATCAAAGGGAAATAAACAGGGATGAAAAGGAACCAGGTGTATAGGGTGAAAACAACAGCCACATCACGGCGCTGCCCCTGAGTTGGAGTGGGAAGAGCAGTGCTTCAGGGAGTTCAGGACAACGGTCAACTTCATCTCTGCGGTAAGCTAAATGCCGCAAAGGGGGAATACTTAGAAACACTATTGTGTGACATTGTAAAGAAATGTCCTCTGTTAGAAATATGCTACCTCCAATATGTGAACTTAATTAAAATTCTAATTTAATCAGAAATTCATATACTTTATTGATTGTGTAGCTCAGTGGTACACCATGTGGTTAGCATGTGTGAGGCCCTGGTTCAATCCTACCATGTTCACGCACATACACATGTGCACACACACACACACACACACACACACATACAAACACACAAACACACACACACACTCCCTAAAGACATAGGTATGGAAATAGACCAGGTGTTTATAACAACAAAAAAGTAACTGTGGATTCTGGAATAAAAGTCAATCACAGAATGAGATTTTCTCTACATCCATCTTGAATACAATTTTTGGTTTGAAATTAACAAATCAATGTTCAAAAGATCAAAATAGGAAATAGGGTGAAGTGGAATTCATGTCCTATTTCTGTTGGTTAAGTTGCAATGAGCACCAGAAATACTTCTGCCAGTTTTAGTCCTATTTGATGTGGCTGTAATGTGAGATTTAATGCACATTGTCAATATTTGTCCTACACAGTGCCAGCCGCTGAGTGCGAGAAGGGTTCTGCCATGTCCACTGCAAAGTATTTGATATCTCTAGAGAATAAATTATTTTAGCATGAAGTATATCTGTATCTCATGGTTATTATAGTTACACAGGATATTAATTAAAAGTTATTAGGCTAGTGAATTACCAGAATTGCCCAAATGCTGCATTATTTTTGTCCTGAAATAATCATTTTAGTCTTCACTCCCTGAAAGGACATTTATTTGAGATAACATAAAAAGGCATAAGTAAGACATTTATAAAAGTAAAATAATAAGGATAATTAACATTTTTGAGACTGTAAATGCCAGCTACCCTTCTGAGTAGCTTGTATTATCTCTTATTTCATATTTCAGTTTTATTGCTACTTCACTGCTAAATAATATGTATGCTATAAAGTTGTACAACATGAGGCTTTGATACATTGTGAACAAGTACTACAATCAAGCTAACTGATCTACCCACCACCTCTCATTGTTACCTTTATTACTTTTATGCTTTCAGAGAAGTTCAAGTACACGATGTAACATCATTAGCCTCAGTAACCATGGTGTTCATCAGAGCCCCAGGATTTATTCACTTTGAAACTCCATACCTTTGATCAACATTTCCCATTTCCTCCACCCTTCAGCATGTGGCAACCGCCAGTCTGTCCCTGAGCCTATGAGTCCCACAGTTTAGATTCCACGTAGACAGGAGATGAGGCAGTGTTTCCTTTCTGTGCCTGGACTGCTTCACATACAAAATGATCACAGGGGTCATCATGTCTCAAACACCTTCAGTGAGTTTCTGGAGCTGGTAGATGGACCAGGAACTCACTCCATGAGCTGCACACACTGAGGGCGTTCTTTCCGCATGTCCCTTCAATGTCCCTCTGAGGTACACGCCCACTTACCCTTACTTCTCAGCTAAGCCAACTAAGTTCCTGAGAAGTTTGTTGCTTACATTACAGATCAGAGGAAAAGCTGAAGACTTAACCTCTAATGATACTGCTTTCTAATCAATACAAAGTAATAGAGTAAAAGTACATGTCTTTAAGTACATACAGTAGTAGATTGAATAAAGCAAGAGTGAACAAAAAATGAGATTTAGAAATAAAGTAACTCATAAGTTACCTAGGAGTCCAGTCAGTTTACATTTCACTTCATGAAAATAGACAGTTACTAAGATAATATACATAGAATTTAATTGTACATAAGTGCTATATATGGACATTTTATAGACAATCCACATTCTCTTTCTTTACAGACAGGTATTAATGTTCGCCTGACCTTTTACGTACTTTGCTGCAAGTGTCAAATAGAACCAGATGTAGGAAAAATACATGATCAAAGTTTAAAGAAATAGAAATCTTAAGTAATATACACAAGAAAAGATAGAACCCAGCTGTATGTATTGGAAAATTATATGAGTACCAAAGAAGAACTTTTTTTATTTTACTGTATTATTATTGTTAACTCTGTAAAATGAGATTCAGTACTCCACCTTAGTATTTATTTTCTTGCCAGAATTATACCAGATGGAAGAGTTTTGTATAATTGAAAACATTGATTGGTATGTCCTTTTGTTGAGATATATTATCACCAATATAATTCTACTTTCTTTCGTATCTCAGCAAATATTATTTTTTCTTTTTATGTCAAGCCATGTAACCCTTTTCCCTCTTTCTATTGTTCCTATGTCATACTATGTAACCTTTCCAAAATAACCTTTTCATACATTCTCCACCTCTTTTCAAAACCAAGCCATCTGTGAGTCATGGAATATAAAAAAGATTAACCCAAAACGCAGCCACATAACCTAATCAATCAATCAAGCAAGCAGTCAAGAAAACAGTGAAATGGGAAGGGCTTACTACTGGATTCTTAAATAAGTATTTATGGAAAACAGGTTAGGGCAAGGAGATTCCAGAGACTGGAAAAGAACACTATAAGAAGACACTGACCCTAACTTCTTCCACTACAGACCAGTGGAATATGGGTAAACGCATCAGCTCAAGGGTGCTCAAAGTAGAAGAGGCCTAACATATGGGGGTATCTCATGAGGCAAAAATGCAGAATCAAAGTTTAGAGCAAAAAAGAACAACCTCTGCATGCTCAACAGTGCTGGAAGCGTGTGGGCTTGCACTGTTTCTTACACACTGTCTGTGTGCAAGGTTACCAACAGTCAAAGTGTGCTCATGTGTGCTGGTAATCACGGAAAGTTACAGCTAGGTTCACTAAGCCTTCTACCCTAAAAGTGTGTAAGTTACGTTCTTGTGACCGAGACACAATACCTGACACTGACAAGCTGAAGAGGAAGAGCTTTATCTTGGTTCACACTTCAGAAATTCCAGCCCGTGGTTGCCCGTAGAGGCAGCATGGAAGAGGTCATCGCAGAGGAGAAGCGGCTCCTGTCGCGGTGAAAAGGAAGCCAGCAGAGGAGGGAAGAGCCAGGGAGAAAGATTTGCTTCTGGGTCATGCGCAGTGACCCACCTCTCTCAGCCTTAGCTCCTGTAGCAAGTCAGTTACACAGCATGTCTCCCGCAGAGTCGGCCATCTTCCAGAGCCCTGCCTCTAGGCACAGGAGACTTTTTGGTGACATTCTCCATAATATTCACCCTCTGCACCCCAAAGGGCTAATGCACATCTCTATGCAAAATAAGTTAGCTCATCTCTAAAACTCACCAAAGTCTTAACAGTCTCAGTAGTGCTGAAAAGTCCAACTTTGGCATTTCCTCTGGTACTTAAATATATGGAAAAGAAGAATAAAGAACTGTAATGATTCATGATACATTTTATTAAGAAAAGGTATGATATCTTCGGAGTCTTCTCCACCAGATATAAGGAATTAGGTAGCACAGGCCCAAAATTCCAGGCTAACTTTGATTTCCAGGCTAACAAATCAAAAAAATCTGCCAAAATAATGAGGTATTGAATTAGAAAGTATTTTTCCATTGTATGATAACTTATAATATATTCAATTATTAATCAAAAATGTAAACTTTGCAGCACAAATTTTGCATAAAGCCTATTAAGCAATAGTATATAGCATTACTCATCAAGAAATATTTATTAAATCAGTAATATAGGAACACTAATGGTTTTACTGATTCATGCAGGAGTCCATTCTAGCAAAACCAAATTCAGTTTGCCCCTCAACCTTTAATGTATATAGGTAATTGTAAATAGATAACTCAGGGTTGAATAGTGAGAAATCACTTGTTCATTGAAGGCCATTGATCCAGTTCATTTCTCCTTTATATCTGCATAGTACGAGTTCAACTTCTCTTCAAGGTCATGCTTAGTAACCGCCTCAGCCAGAATGGGTGGCAGTGAAGGCAGAGGGAGCTCAGGCCCACGGGAGAGCCAGTGCTTGTGTGTTTCATGTGCTGAGGCCACAGATGAAAAGGCAGAGAGATAGTTGCTTCAGAATGATGTTTTATTAGAGCAAGAGCAGAAAGAACCACAGATTTGTTTATGAACGTGTGCCTTTTTAAAATGCATATCTGAGCAAGAAAAAGAAAATGCTTGTAGAAGAAGCCTGAGTGACGTATGAATGCCAGTGTCCAGCCTACTGACTTGCTTTGGGACACTCAGTTTCTGCTCCTTTGCCTATTACCTAAGGACATGTAAGGAAGTTTTAAAAATATTTTGATCATTCATTTATTAGCAAAATTACACATCTTTCTTACTACTTCTGATTCTGCAATTCTAAAGGTTTAATATTATTTTTCTATTATGTTAGTGATAAATAAACTGTCTCAGATGCCCATTTCAGGATTGGATCTTTGCATTTGATGGGGAGGGGAGGGTCAGTGTTTTTTAATTCTTTATATGTTCTAGATAGAAATCCTTTGTCTGAGGGACAACTGGCGAAACATTTTTCCCACTCTGTGGGTTGTCTTTTTACTATATTGGTGATTTGTTTTGATATGCAAAGGCTTTTTAATAAGATGAGATCCCATTTTTGATTCTGTGAAGTATTTCCCATCCAGTTTGGATTTTGTTCATGAACTCTCTGCCTAAACCTACGTATTCAAGAGTTCTACTTGTTTTATCTTCTAGCAGATTTAATGTTTCTGTTTGAATAATTAGATCTTTGATCCATTTTAACTTTCATTTAGTGCATGGTGATACACATGACTCTAGTTTTAGTTTTTAGCATCACAGAGCCAGTTTTTCCAGCACCAGTGGAAAAACTGAATCTGTACATGCTGAAGACTAAAAATTCTTGCTATCTTTCTTCCAGTGAACATATTTGGCTCCTTTGTCAAAGATAAGGTGGCTGGGTGTGTTTACAGTTGTGTCTTCATCTTCTAATCTGTTCCACTGATCTTCAGGTATTTTTTTTTTTTTTTTTGCTAGTACCATGCTGATTTTATCACAGTATCTTTATACTATAATTGCAAGTCAGGGCTCATGATGCCCCCTGCCTTACCTTTGTTGCATAGGATGGCCTTTGCTATTCTAGGTCTCTTCTGTTTCTAAATGAATTTTAGGAATGTTTTCTCTAGCTCTGTGAGGTGTACTAACAGTACTTTGATAAAGATGGCATTAAGTATGTATAACGATTTTGGGAGAATGGCCATTTTCACAACGTTGATTCTCCCTATCCGTAAGCAAGGGATATCTTTCCATTTTCTGATATCCTCTTCGATCTCTTTTAAGGTACCATAATTTTCACTAAACAGATTTTTTTTACTTCCTTTGTTAGATTGATTCCTAAATATTTCATTGTTTGGATGCTATTTTGAAAGGTGTTATTTCTCTAATTTCTCTCTCAGTGAGTTTGTTGTTTGTGTACAGGAATGCTATTGATTTTTGAGCGTTGATTTTGTATCCAGCTACACAATTGAATTTGGTTATTAAACATAGAAGTCTTTTTGTGTTCTTCCATGTAGAATACCATGTTATCTGCAAAAAATGATAATTTAATTTCTTTCTTTCCTATCCTTATTCCTTTTATTTCTCCCATGTCTCATGCAACTTTATTTTTATCTCCCCTTATCTCTTCAAAATAAATAAATTCTCCCCTTATCTCTTCAAGAATTTTTTGCTGTAACACTGAGTGAAACTTAGGCAGAGTCTCCAGACTTTTCTGTTCGTTTTTGCTATGTTGTGTAATTGAGGACCCACTTTGGTTGGTAATAGAGAGCATCGCATCAGAAACCCTAAAATACCCAACGCTACGTATTTGTTAATTCCTCATGTCCTTTTCAAATAATCACTGCTGCTCCACTTACAGGTCACTGGTATCGTCTGGCATCTGGAAGAAGTGTGTGTACCTTTTCTTTTTTCCTCTTGTACCTACCTTCAAGTTGGAGAGAGAACTGGATAAAGGAAACCAAATTTTACTTCAACTGTTGATTAATGTGTCCTTTTGTAAAGTGTCAGTGGGCTTGTATGTGAGATCACTTTTTCTAGTGAGACACCGCAAAGACATTGCCCTGTGCTTCTTCCGCTTGTAGTTTTCCTGAGGATGATAGAGAGATCTGTTTCAGAAGGTGACTTACGAATCTGTGAAGCTTTGTGCGCTCCGAGGCTTCTTGCTGTTCAGTCTTTTTAGCCCTGTGCTGAGCAGCTGCACTGGCCCAGACAGGAAGGGCCCATGCCACCGCCATCTCCCTCTCCTGTAGGTCCTGAAACCAGGAACTGTGCTCCCTGAAACCACAGCACTAGGCTGCCCTCATTACCCTCAGGGTCCCTGGGGTCAGATTTTCCGAAGTCACAGTGTTCCTGATATATGGTCCTGTTGCAGCACCCCCTCCACATAGCTTCCCTGGCCAACTGGGCAGGCAGCCCCTGTTCAGACGGGAATGTAGCTGTGAGAAGAGCTTTTGTCAGGACACGTCCTTCCTCCTGTTTGTTCCAACACCAATTTCACAAGCTTGATTTCACTAAGTGCTCTAGAATCCTATAACCCAATTCTGGAGCATCAATTTGGAAGTTTTCATCCATCAATTCACCATGGCAGGCAGAATCTTTCTCTGGTTCTGGGTAGAAACTTTATTTGCAACAATATGTTCCAGAGGAGACTGGAAACTTTAGGACAGGGATGGCTTGTCACTGAAAAATGAAAACCCATGCACATTTTTTAAAAATTGCAAACATCAATCAAAGCAAATATTCAGACTTTGTGATGATTTGGTTCCAGAAATATGGAGAAAATCTCTATCCAGAAGCTCTACATAGACTTTGCTTGAAAAATATCTGCAGCGAAAACTGATGCGAAGAGCCGGCAATGCAGAGTCTGCACATTTCAATGGATTCATTTTAGTAAAAATGTTTAAAAACAAAAATAGCTTACATATAAACTCACAAGTTCTAGGCAGCTTTGAGAGTGACATGAACATAAATATTTTCATTTCTGGATTTTTTATTTTAAAGAGAATAAAAACCACAAAATGGTATAGATTTCAAAACAAGATGATAGGAAATTTACAATAATTATTGTATTGTATATTGTTATCTTTGAAGTGGTTGACCAGATTACTAGATAGAGGCACACAAAACTGACTGAACAATATAACACTAACTGTTCCTTTTAATGAACTAATAGAAATTAGCAGTACAATTATTTTAGCTATCTTCTGTATATATATATTTTTTGTTGGTTTGTTTGTTTTGTTTTTTCCCCTTCATTCTTTTCTCCTTTCCCCCATCCCAATTGTTCTTTACTTTTGAGCAGTATCTTCCCCATTCAGAATATCTATTTTACCTTTTGTATTTTATTTACATGAACTCTTTCAGTTCTTACACTAAGGAGACAATACAATATACATGCAAGTCTGATTCATTTCACTTATAAATATGGTCTCACTTGTATCCACTCACCTATAAAAATCTTGAGTTTATCTTTTTTATGGCTGAGCAATACTGCATTGTATAAAGATAACATTTTTATCTATTCCTTGCTTGATGGGCATTTGGGTTGTTTCCAAGATTTAGCTATTACAAACTGTGTTGCTATAAACATGGGTGCACATACATCACTGTGGTATGATGTTTTCAGTTCTTCTGGAAAAATACCCAAAAGGAGAACAGCTGGTTTGAATGGGACCTCTAATCCTAGTTTTTTCAGGAATCTTCACATTGATTTCCACTGTGGTTGCACCAATCTACACTCCCACCAACAGTTGAAATGGGTTCCCTTTTCCCCACAGCCCTACCAGCATTTGTTATTGGTTGATTTTTGATGACAGCCATTCTTTCTGCGGTGAATTAGTTATACAGATTAGTGTGATTTCAAGGTGACCTGTTTCTGTACGCATTTAATGCACATGACTTTTTGCAAAGGCATATGTTTTTTTGTTTTTTTTTTTGTGGTACTGGGGATCGAACTCAGGACCCTGCGCTTGCTAGGCAAGCGCTTATTCCACTGAGCTATATCCCCAGCCCTGGCATATGTTTTTTTGAAATGCTACCTCAGTTATTACATGGCATCTAGTCTAGAAAGATGGACAGCAGTTGGGAGTTGAGTCTACAGGTGTAATTTTGTGTAGTAGTGAGAGGAGGACTGCACAGCAGAAGTGAAATAAGAGCCTTTCAGACGTTCTCATTCCCCTCAGAAGCTTCCTGTTGGCCAAGGCAACAAAGCACGGCCATTATTTAGTGGGATCTCATGGCTTTTACTGGAAGTAGCCCCTTTTGTTCTTTCCTGCTCCACAACAAATTTGCAAATGTTATGAGTACCACTGATTCACAGCCCCTTCCTTTGTTGTTTCTGTTCTCTCTGAGCTTTTCCGTTTCTCCTTCCCATCTCCATACAGAACATAGAAAACATCCATGTGCTACCACTGACTTAGTAGTGACTTCTACAAATGACTTTCATAAATGTCTATGA
Source organism: Dinomys branickii (assembly GCA_004027595.1). NCBI lineage: Eukaryota > Metazoa > Chordata > Mammalia > Rodentia > Dinomyidae > Dinomys > Dinomys branickii. Next base: position 37,169 of record PVLD010003161.1, read on the forward strand.
TTCCTTAAATTTGTAACTGGCAAGTTCTGTCGGTGGGCTTGTACCTGGCAGGGAAAAATATAACTTTTAAAGTCAGATTTATTACTTTCAGGACAAGCCACCTCGCCAAACTTCCTCAGCACCATGCTGGCCCCAAGAGGTTAAAGAAAAGAGCGCTTTCCTTTCCAGGAGAAAGGGAGGGGTGGGACATGGCTGTGAGTGATGAAGCAGGCACGCAGTCCCTTATTCTCCCACTGTATTCATTCTGCATCTCTTCCTTTCTGTAAAGGATGGTCGCATACCTGACCACAGTGAGATGCTGGCCTGCAGCAGTAAGATGCCGACCTGTGTCCTTGCCAGGGGCCCCTCCTTTGAGTAGAGCCTTTGCCGTTACACCTTACTGCTGTGTTTATTAAAGGCTGAGAGGAAAGGTCTCGGCACAGGGACCAGAGCAAGCTGAGTCTGAAGTTAAGAGGCAAAAGCGTGGGCCAGGGAAATGGCCAGGATGGTGGCCAGCGATTGACCTGCCTGTGTGCAGGATTACCGTGTAAACAGAGGTGCCATCAGAGAGTCACCAGCACCCATGGAAATGATGCCAGAAAATAATGTAAGTGAGTCATGAACACACACATATGTTCAATTTACAAACACCAAACAAAGCAAATGTTTCACTTTGTGATGATTTGTTTATAGATATATGCTGAGAAGCTCCATCCAGGAACAGTACACAAGTAGTAATTGTCCTAGTCACTACATTATTAAACTATTTATTATGCACCTTATCTATGTTTGTTACTTATCCAACCCAACAAACCTTCTAGATTTTAGCTGAAAATAATCATTTTTAAAATGTTCATTGGCCCAGTCACCGTGTTTTCATTTATTCAGTGAATGTTCATCAAGTGCCAGTTTTCTGGCCTTTTATTCACCCCTAAAGGATGTAATGCTGAGATGTGAAGTCTGAAGTTAGAAAGTGAAAACAATACCAATGTCCATGCCCTCAGCCATCCAAATAGAGGAGGAGCCATTTATTGAGATGGGGAAGAAATCAGAGAGGATCAAGTTTGGGGGGTTAACTGGAGTTTCTTTTTGTTTATTGATTTGATAAGCTTGAGACAGCTATCAGTTACATGGAAATGCAAAGTCAGAGGTTGCATACCTGAGTCTGGAATGCAGAGAGGAGTCAAGTGTGAAAGATGTGAGACTTCCCAGCCTTTGTGCACTAGCTGCTGAGCCCCAGCTCCAGACCCAGAACACACGTAGGACCAAAGGCTGAGGGATGGTAATGCACAGAGGAAGAGAGAACATAGTTTCCCAATGGGTGGAATTCTGAGATGCTACCAATTCAAGACTGTGAAGAGGAGAAAAGGGAAACATGGTTAGAGGTGTGACTCCAAAGCCAGATTATATCCAATGTTGTTTACAAATAAAGATGAAGCCGAAGAATTGACCCCAGGATTCACCGACATGGAAATCATTGGTCTCATCTAGAACTGTCTGAGGAAAATGCTGGGAGTGGGGAACGGAAGCCTCCCTAGAGCAAGATTAGAAGACAGCGGTGAAGGAGTCAGGAGAGTCAATGCTTGGAAGGGCTTTACTATTCAAAGGAACCAAAAATGATTCCTGCAGATTTTGTGTGCTCCGTGGACTGTCCCCCCTCCTTCACTCTCCTGTCTGCTGCTCCTGCTCCTCAGCTCACCACAACCCATGTTCGGGTCCTCCCTGTAGTAACTCCCTGCTCTAAGTTTCCCCAGAGTCATTACAGAAAAATTTCAAAAGTTTTTGAAACACTTGAATTACTCATCACACATTTTTTTTCCAAGTAGCATTTAGAAATTATTTGCTCTTAGCCAAGGACATTTATTATATTTCCATCACAACACACACATAAAGAAGCAATATTTGTATATTTAAGAACAACATTTTTCTCCTACTCAGAAGAAAAAGAACACTTGCTCATTTATTTGGGAAAAAAGTGAATGACTTGATTGTGACAAGTAATAAATTGCCCCCTTCCTACTTCATAGCTAGTCATGACATCCTGAGTATGTGTCAACGCAGTCTGAGAATTGTGGATATTGGGAACTACATTTAGAATTCAGAAAATTGATGTCTGAAGGATTAGACAACCTGCTAAAGCTGGCGCACCCTGGAATGGTATGGCTGGGGCCAGGCCCACTCCTCCCAGAGGACAGAGGGGCTGAGGCTGAGGGCAGGTAAGTCCTAGAGGGAATGAAATGAGCTGCTTGGGTCTTTCCTTGCTGGAGGCTCCTTTTCTCAGTAGGAATTGGCAGGGCCTAAGGCTGGAAGGATTTCCCTGTGCTCTCTCTTTCAAAAGTAAAGTACCCACCAAAAGCTTGTTGCACTTGAGAAGAAAATCAAGCCACAGCTTCATGCTGCAATTATGCTGGCAACAAGAAATACCAGAAGCTAATATAATGCTATAGAAGTTTTTAAGTCCCCAGGAAGATCAATTCAAGATTATAATATTTTACGGTTTAATTTTAACTACCTCACCCAGGGCTTTCACACCATAGATCTTATTTTATCCTGATTACAAAACGGCACAGGAAGGAAAGTTTCATTATTTCTGTTTTAATAATGGGTAAATGAGACATAGAAAATATGTATTTGCTAAGGTCACGATATAGGACAATTTTAACACTGGGCCTACACAGTTAGAGATCATCATAACCTCACGTCATTTTTTCTAAGTGCAACTGTAAATTACAACAAAGAAAGAGAAAGTTGCTAAGAGATTATGTGATTTATACACCATGAGTAAATGTAAATGTGATCTGGGACATGATGTCGAAAATGTAATTCTGTTAAACTTGTAGCTATTCGTCTTATCCACAGACTAATTTGTAATATCAATTACTGGAAATGTGCTCTTTCTTCCACTCTGGAGGAAAAGTTATGTGAGCCTACGTGGTGGATAAGGTGCCACAGATTCCCTGAAAGAACAGCAGGACTTTGAGAGCCCTCCTGAACACTTTTCCACACTGTTTCCAAGTTTAACAGCTATGTGATCTTGGGTACGTAACCAATCTTGACTTAAATTTTTCGTCTTCATATTAGACAATATATTATCTTCCACAAAAATGGGTGAAATTATAAAAAGGGTAAAAGACTGGAAAACTGAGTTCAGTCTCACAACACCATAATGGCTGCACTGGTGTGTAACGGCCAACTGATAATATTTTGAAAGCTCTGTTTTACTTCACTCATAAATGATGAATCAACTGGCAAAAGCATAGAGAGAAAGAAAGGGACAATATGAATTTTAAATCAAGAATTTGAGCAGTGAATTCAGATTAGAAATTTCAACAGATTAACTTGAAACAACTTCTCTGCTATTATCAGGCTGATAACTCAGTGTGGGAAGCTGCACTGAGACAATTCCTATTTGATGGAGACCTTACTGTTACATGCAGTTGTAAGTGGATTTCATCTGTAACAAAGAGATATTTTGTGGGAGGTGGAGTGCGAGAACCACGCCTAAGACCTATGAGAGTTAATGAAAATGGAAGAAGTAGAAGACGACAGACAGGTAACTCCAATAGAAAGATGTCATGTTAAGGGTGATTGATTAGTAGTGCATGCGGGGGTTAAGGGTGCTGGGATTAAGGGTGCGTGATTGCTGAATCAGTCCACAGATTGGATTGGCACCACCCTAAGCCAAGTGGACCAGATACAAATTAAGGGACAGAAAGAGGACTGACTCATGCTCTTTCTCCGTTACTTTTGCTGTCCTCCACTGCCATGAAATGCTGCCCCTCTGCCATGTGCCACCCTGCCTTGGAGCCAGCGGATCATGTACTGGCACATCCACAAACTGTGAGCTGAATAAACCTTTCCCCCTTAAACTTTGGGTGTAGGGTATTTTGTCTCAATAACAAGAAAAAGTAACTAAGACAGTTGTCAAGTAGATATAAAACAGATACTGGGAGGAGTACCAAATTCTAATATTTCAGGTTTCTCTGTCATACTCAAATAAAAACGGGAAATTTTAGCAAAGATCTGTCATCCTACTCAGTCATAAGAAAATGACTAGATAATTCCTTGGTGTCTCCACTGCAACTTTTGTTTCTATAAAGAAAAAGTACAGGTGTCAAATCAGTTCTTAGAATAACAGTTTATTCTTTTATTACTTTACCTTTTAATTTTCCAATAGGGAGATTCGTTTTCATGGTTCCCCCAAAATCTTGCAAGTGCATTTTCCCAAAGTTGCCAGTGTTTCGACAGTTAACAAGTCACCAGGGAGGCTGCAGATGAACCAAGCATAACCCAAACAGTGAGCCCATGTTTTCATAAAGAATGCCTGCTGCCTGAGGGTCAGAGGCTGTGGAGCTGTGGTTAGGGAAAGAAATTAGTCATGAAAACACAAGCTAGCTCAGCAGGGATTTATTATGCATGAGCCACTTCCATTTCTTGTTTATTCAGAATGAGCTGGATTGTGAAAGTGTTGAAATGTCTTGATGGCACATGACTCAAAGGGAGGAACCACCTCGCCTCCTCAGCACCTCCTGTTGATTGAGATTGCTTGGAAGATAGGATAGAGATCCAAGACTAAGAAAGAAGCGAGGATTTCAACACATGGAAAATTCCAATGAGTAAGCGGGAAAGTTACCACGCCCATAGCCCAGTGCTCATTTTGGTTGTCTGAAAAGCAACATGGGAAAACATTTGGGTCTCAAAGTAGAAGTGGATATGGCTCCCCACACATGAAAAAGAGATGCTAACTTTGATAAAAATATGCTTCTTAGAGTTATGAGTCATAAATGGGAGAACATGAAACATAATTCAATATTTTTCAGAGGACTTGTCTTTGAAGTTCCTGTCATACCTTTAACATGCCAATAAGCTTTGGAAGAGTTTAGTAAGTAGCTTACAATTTTTAGAACAAGCTTCAAATAACTTGAATTTGGAGTTCATTTATTTTTCCTCCTTCTATATTTTTTGCAGTTCAAACAAAGCTTGTTTCTACACATGTAGGTGTGTGATGCTGGTCTTTTAAAATTTTAATACCATCTCCATAGGCTAGACAGGGACTGAACACCTGACTTTGGAGAGTGTCTTCAAAGATCTGATGTTACTCTGTCATTTCAAATTGCAGCACCGCTTGCTATCCTGTAAAAAAAATTAGCCCTCAAATGTAACTAACATATGATAAGAATTTTTGAAAGTCTAATGTATCTTTGCACTAAATGAAATGATTTTGTTGTGCACAGAATGTATCTCACCCATCACCAAATTGCTCCCACTAGGAAGTGTTGTCTGTTAAAATATAGTGATAATATTAGAAATCCATTTTTAATTTTAGAGACTGTAAATTCTGTAAAGGCGATGCCATGAAATGAGGAACGCCTGGTGCAATGGCTCTATATGGACCTCTCCACGTAAGCAAATGCCAGTGTGCCTGAGGACATGGAAGAACAGAGAAAGGGTCAAAAGAGAGAAAAGAAGCTCAGTGAGTGACTGGAGATACACAGGTGAACAATGCTGTACGATTCTGTATTATTATTATTGAGTTGCGACACGGTAGACTACATCAGTAAAGCATCATAAAGTAGTGTGCTTCAGTAACACTAAATACAGTGGAAAAGAAAAGGTGATGGTGATATTGCCAAAAGCAGAAATCTCAGAGACAAAATTTTATATAAAACAAGGGACCAAGAAGGGAGAGTACTTATGCTCGGCTTTTATTCAAATAAAGGTCAAAAAGAGACAGAAGAAGCCTCATGACAGAATTCAGAAATTTGTGACTAAGTTTTGGAGAGAACTGGGCTAGTAGTTCTCTCTCTTTCATTCTCTCTGTATTGCACTCTGTCTCTCTGTGTCCCAGTGTGTGTGTGTGTACATGTGCACGCAGACACACACACACACACACACACCACACACACACATACCCTTTCAAGTTATTTCCAGTTATGGCAAGCAGACTTTGTGATGGCCATCTCTGGGCCTCGTCCACCACTCCCCGTACGTGTGTACAATTCCCCTCTGAGCATGCAGTAACTCCAATGACTTGCTTGGAAAACTAGAATCCAGCAAATCACCTCTTTGGTTTGACTCTGCAAGGTGGTGTCTGCTCTCTTACTAGAAAACCCTGTCTGCGGATGTCTCTCTGAGAAAGCAAGTTGCTGTGTTGGAGAAGCCCGTTGGCAAGGAACGGAGGTTGGCCTCCACCCCTTTGCACGACAAGAGCTGAGAATTCTGAGCCCAAAGGCCTAAGTCAGGCCCAGAGTCCCAGCCCTTAGGAACTAGGTGACAGTAAGTGTTGCTCAGGACGGCATGTGTTGGGGAATTCATTATGAAACAATGAACAGTTCATTGAGCAGTATGTGTCTGTAGAGGCCGAACTAGCCAATTAGCTGCCAGTTCTGGGCAAAGAAGAAGTAATCAATAGTATGAAACAGGGTATTGAAAATGTACTGTCTTTCTTTATGTAATAAAGTTCTTTTAATTATAGTTCTTTGTCTGACCATATGTTGGATTTGCTCTGGACTAATGGATTTCCCTGCATGTGGGACTTTTATTTTCAAAACCAGACCAGTCTTAGGCAAACCCAGAAAGTTGGTCACTCAACATATTGGCTATGCAAACTGTTATGGTTTAGATAACATGTGCTCCAAAGTTTTCCTATGTTCAGAGGTGGGGCTTTCAGTAGGTGGAGGGATCCTGAGGGCTCTCGCTGCCCCAGTGGGTGAATCCATGGATGAGATCGTAATTGGATGGTGTTATGAAGAGGGACGGATTCTTCTCAGGTGGAGGAACACAGTGAAGAGCTAGCTCCTGGGGTTGGTCTTATCTCCTATCCCTTCCTCTCTGGCTCTTTTTCTTTGTCTCTGCTTCCCGGTGGTTACAGCTTGAGCAACTCTTCTGACCCACACCCCTCTGCCAGGATGTCTGGCCTCACTGCAGGCCAAAACCAATGGAGCCACTGACCATACACTGAAACCTCCAAATTCAGAGCCAAAATCATGCTTTTCTCCTTAAAATTGTTCTCAGGTAGCCAGGCCAATGAAAAGCTCATTAATACACAACCACTTTAACTGTGTACTTTGTTCTTAGAACATAATAAATTCAATATTTTATACAAACGAATTTAAAATAAAAACTTGCCCAACATTTCTGAAATAAACTTGAGATTCCAGAAAAGAAAAATTTGCAGATTCATTTTTTTTTCAGTTCTCTTTTCTCCATCTTCCTGAATGAGACAAATATGTGGAAAATATGTACTATATTTTAATAAAAATGAACCTCTCAGAGCCTATTTTTGAGGATCTGAAGACATTTTGTTAATGATTCCAATGCTTTTCTGAGAAGTCATGAATCAAAGGAGCCCAGGTCTGCTTCCCGAGAGCTGTGGCAGTCAGTCCCACTGCACCGACCTCCATGACAGTGATACTTAGGGAGGAAGAAAGAAAAATGAGATCTCATGACAATTGTGCTCATCAGGAAGTGGCACCTTCTACTCAAAACCTGGAGAAAAGAGACCAAGTCTCTTCTTCAGGCTTCAGGATCACTCTGCTGTATGTTGACCTTCAACTATCTATCTGTGCCTCTCCGTCTTTCTGTCTCTGTCTCACACATATATACACACAAACATCCCAACATTCTGTTTTTATCTCCACATACCTTATATTTGTATCTAACATGTATTTGCACATGTACTTTTAAAAATAATAGAAAGTAAAAATTGACCACTAAAATGATTATTTTACAGACTTATTTATGTTCAAAGAGAATAGAAGGTAAAATTATAAATTGGTGGTTTGCAATTAGTTTCCACTTTTATAAATATGTAGTTTCATCTATTTATGTAAAGGTAATGTCTGTTATTGCATAGAGTAAGCCTGGTAAATTGCTAGGAGAATAAATTCACCTAAAAAACACCATAAAGAAGAGATAGATGTCTCCCTGCATCAGATAATTTAGATAGTACTCAGGCCTAATATTCTCAAGTTATTTATCCCATTAACATGCAGACTGTCTGTAATTAGTGCTGCTTTTATTTCAGTACCTTGGGTTGTGGCACTAAGAATGTCAGAGATGGGGAAACCCTGCTAAAAGGCAGTTAGATCAGCCTAAAAACAACACATATTACCCATCAGCATCCCTTTACCCTTTAGTATGGGTGAACTAATCACAGATTCTTTTATTATAACCAGAAGCAAACAAAGCTGCAGATAAGACCCGGCATTCTGCTGAAGAGAAACATTGCAGGATGCGTGCTCTCTCTGTGGGAGTGTCAGCGAGGAAGCGTCAGTAGGTAGGAAACGGTGGGGTGGGAGGGTCCCCAAGACAGGACAATGCAGACATTGAAAATAAGCTGCTTGTGTTATACTGGACCTGAACTGTAGGTTTTCTTAGCAATTTTCTTCAGGTTAATTCTTCTGTGATATCAAAATGCCATCCAGAGGTGGGAAGCAGAAATAGACTCCTGAAGACTCATATAGATCAATTCACCTGCATGGGTTGAGGGCTCTTTAAATATATTTGATATATAAACACTTCTGTACAACACCGTGTAAAGATGTACACAATGGATGCCGTCCCTTCTTTGTAACCCAGCAGCGTGTTCTCTGATCTTACAGCCATCCGCTGAGAGGAAATCATATCCCTGCCTCGACTAAAATGTGTAACTACAGTGATCAGAGTCACAGAGGTTTATACACCTGGGCACTAAAGTTGGGAAGGAAAATGACAGTTACGTTATAGCAGGAACATATCTAAAGTGGTCCACAATTTCTGTTTCCCCAGCTGCCACAAGAACTCACTTGCCACTGTGAAAACTCTGAACCTATTGAAGTGGCTACTCATGGGACAAAATGACTCGGAGGTGAGGCGGTGCAGAAACTAAGCCAAAACGTGTTCGCCTGAGATTCTGACTGATATAACCTGCCATGGAAAGACCAAAGCTGCTGATCAGAGAAACATGACATGAGAAGGATGAGGAGTGCAATTAGGAAACTGAGGAAACTTAGAGACAGGTACTCACGTTCCCCAGAACTGCACTGTCAGACCATTGAACGGGGCCATAAGAAACTGCGGTGGGAAGTCCAACTCACTTTTCTAAGAACCAGACTGAGAAAGAGGGTCAGAGTCCGGGAACATATGGTTCCACATAGACTGTCACGAACGGTGAAGAGCACAGTGGAAAGCGAAGAATCACCAAAATAGGATCAGAACAAAGAAGCTGCTCTTGGGGAGCAGAGAGCTGGTGAAACGCACTTCCTTGCACCTCCGGGGGTCCCTGAAACCCCGCCTGGACCAGCTCTCTGTTTGGAAGGACAGCCCTGGTCCTCGGACTCCTCCCCACCAGCGCCAAGGGTGTTTTTGCCCTTTTTGACCTCACCCACTGCTGAATATCAGGTAATGAGGGTGGTGCAATTGCCTTTCTAATCCTAATGCAACCAGCGGGGCAAAATGGAACTTTACAGCTTGAACTGTTCTTTAAACCAAGGGGCTTCTCCAATCTCCCTCCGTCTGCAGGTGCAGAGAACACCCCCACCTCTCCTCAGCTGTGGTAAGCAGGCAAAGAAGACACGTGCTGGAAGGCAGGACCCACATCCAGGTCCATTTCCACAGACGGGGGGAGGGGCAGGCGGAGGGAGGGGTGAAGCCCGCGCAGAGATGGGCGTCGCTGTGTGCTCCTCCACTGCCTTGGCTCCCTACTGTTAAAAGCCCTCTCATGCCTGGGCACAGAAAGATGGTGGTTTGTGGCAATCTGGGCTCCCCCATCTCCTCAGAGCTGGCTTGGAAGGATGACTCCTTTTCAGCTGGCTTGGAAGGATGACTCCTTTTCAACGAAATCAATGGCCTCGGTGCTTGGTTTGGTCAACAGTGAGAGCAAGGACCAGAGCAGCTCCTAATACAATGTTCTGTGGTTAAAGAAAGCCCTGTCTGAGCTCAGCTTTCAGAGTAGTGGACGCTGTAAAACTCCCCCAAAGAGCTGACAGCTGGATCGTGACACTGGGACTAAGTGGGCTTTGTCTTTTCTTCTTGAAGGAGGCGATGAGTGCGATTTGCACAAAAGAAGAAAATGATGGCTGTCCGTTGGAAAATATCAGCCGACAGAGTCATGCACATCTTCCAAATGTTGACTCACTTTCCTAGACAGTATCACATTATCCTATTCCTTAATATCTCCACCAGCCTCATCAGGGAAATGTACCAATATTTATAGACTTTCAGTGGCGGACTGAGGTGCTCAAATTTCATCATACTCAGAAGTTCAAATCTTATCATGGCTGATAATCACTGACAGTTATTTCCCTTGACTGATAGGCTCAGATCACTTGCTTTCAAGAAAATCCTCTCCCAAATAGCTAAATAAGCATACTCTCATCACTCATTCTTCCACAAATCAACTGAGTTTCATGGCGAAGTTTGTCTACTTGAGCTCACAACCCAGTCACACTGATGCTTTCCAGAGATAACATTTGAGGTTTAACATGCAGCACAAATTATAGTCAAGGGTCAAGACTCAATGATATTTTGACACTTTGATGCTTCACTGAGAACCGTCTGAAATGAAATTGGCTCATTTATTATCTTATTTGCTTTAATGTCTGAATTGCAACTATTTGATCTGAGCTGGGGATCCTAAAGTGTATCAGCCAGACAGACTGTGGAAGCCAGACATTATCTTGTTTCCCTCCTGAAAAATGCAGTGATTTATGCAATAAAGATAAAGACCATAAAAGACCAAATTCTTTAAGGCAATACCATGCATAGACTTCTTGCCCTAGTGACTGAAGCTAACTGTGGTTGCCCAGGAAAACATGCTGCTGGGATAACCCATGCATTATTTTTACATATCCTGTGGGTAGTTATTTCTACCATCACAGTGAACCATTTCCAATACACAGGGTCCAATTCAAGGGAAAGAATTTGGTTCTAGTCTAAGGGATCAATGATGCTACCTCAGAGTGGAAAACATTCAGATCAGCTCCAACTCCTGGGCGGGGGCTGGTTTTGATAAGAGAATTGCCTAGAGCTCTGTGTGGTCCAAGGCAGTATTTGTTCAGTCATCAACACATCCTGCTATACCTGAATTGAGGACTTTGACCAGATGGAAAGGTCAGTACAAAGATAAACAGAAAGCTGTCTGTCTAAGGTAGGTGCTGAGGGTTTATGGCCTCTGTTCTGCTGGTTGGGTCAGTGTCCCTGGGGCTGAGTTTCAGGTCAGTGTTGCACACAGGCTGGTGTCATGTGGGTGAAGCCGTAGTTAAACACTGCACGAGGCAGACCACACGGACTCCCCACCCTCTGCTAATCAGAGTAATACCATGGCCAGTGGAATTGCAACCTCATAGGGAAATGAAGCAAGTAAAGTCGGTGGGGTAGAGAAACGAAGGAAGTAATCTGCAAGAGCACTTTTGCTGATTCTCACTTTTCTTCACATTTTCTGAATGAACCCTAAGGTTTCCTTATTCCAGGCTGTATTTTCTTTTTTCTTTTCTTTTTTTTTTTTTAAATAGTGAAAGGCCTTAGAAAATAGAGGCACTAGTGAATCCCTTTGCAAATAAAAGATTCAGGTCTTTTAAGCACAGGATTCCTTTACTCTAGTGTAAACCCAGTATGTAGGAGTGCCAGCTCACCTTCTCTGCCCTGGAACTGAGGCAGGAGAAGCTGAGGCAGGAGAAACTAGCCAGGGTCGTATTTCGCTGTTGCTGCTGTTGTGAGGAGTGAATTGCATTTTGCTTCTCATCCATTAGTGTTCTGTCTTCTGCCACTGAAAGCTAGACCAGCCAATACTTTATATTTCAAATAGGGTGAAAATCTCAGAGTGTTCATGAGTTATGACTGTGAATTGATATGGCAAATCAGAGTCATCACAGAATAAGTTATGCAGCCTGAGACTGTTTCCTGATTGTTACCACATTGTTTATCACAGATAGATTTCACCCTGACATCCCAGTGAAACGAAATCTACTCTGCATTACATGCATACATTTAGTGTTTTCAGTAGCTATTTAAACCCCTCTACATTTTTTACTGAATTTTAAATCTCTAACTATTAACTACATTGAAATCTACCACTGATGTGTCCTATTTACATAGTATACTTTATTATTGTTAACCTTTCATTTTATTCATTTCTAGCCTGCCTTAAGAGACATTTAAAACATTGGTATTTCATTAATGAATTGTCATTACATGGTAACTTTCTTGACTTGAAGTCTAAAATTTGTCTGAAATATCATAACTGGATCATTTTTTATGGTTAATATTTAACTAGTGAATGGAAAAAATAATAATCATTTATTTTTGTGTGTGGTTATTTTACTCCCAAACTTAACTTATCCTTAAAGGTATGTTTATTATAATAATCACATATAGTATGGGTTTTATTCAATTTATTGTAGCAAAATATTTGTTTTCAGAGTCATTAATGTATATTAAAACTTATTTGGATTTATTACTAGAATCCTGCTAAGTATGTTTTTGATCTTTTAACTAAATTATTCCTTTCCTTCTTTGCAGTGGTTATATATTGGTTTATCTATTAGTTCCTTTCCTGGTTTATGTGTTTCCATTCTATTTCTATTCTGTAGCATCCAATTTAACATGCACAATTAACTCATCAATATTTAAAAACAATCAATAATTTTGCCCTTACTGTATCAGTATGAGAATTTTCAAATATTTCAAATTACATTCATTCAGTCCCAGATCACACTCTGGTTTTTCGGTTCTTTCCTACATGCAATCGTAGAAGCTTTTTAAAAAATTGTTTTGTAAAGTAATATTCATACCTGATTCCCATGAACTTTGAGCATCACCATTTTGGATACCTCACACCTCCTCCTGCAGTCCTTCTTTCACTTTTACTCCGGAACTGTAAATTTGAGCGCTTGTGTTCCACAGATTCTGTTGCTGGTGTTGGTCAGATCCCATTGCTGCGATAGCCCCTGAGAAAGACAGCTGAAAGGAGGCAGTCTCCGTTTCTCTCACAGTGTCTCGGGCTGTGGTCAGCTTCCTCCACTGTTCCTGGGCCTGGTGCATCGTGGGGCAGAGGAAATCTGCTCAGCTCCTGAAGCAGAGGGGAGGAAGGGGCTGCGGGGAGCTGCGCCATTCTGTGGCTCCCCCGGGAACGGCTTCCTCCGGCTGGGTCTGCCTCGCCAACATTCAGGTATAGTAACCGCACCGATGAGTCGGTCATCTACCGATCCGTCACCTGAGAATATGTGCTCAGAGCACACCAACCTTTCGGGGTAGTTTCTCATCCAAAGCATAACAGAGGCCATCTTTTTATTTATTTTCTAGAAACAATTACATTTTTCTCCTGTTCGGAGGCATAAAATTTAAAGTACACTCAAAGCTAATAATGACATGTTCTGTCTCATCCTTTGGAAGATATTTTCCCCCTTCCGTCATCCATTGTGGTTAAGAAGTGAGTGACTTAGCTATTCATTTCTGCCAATCTCATTTTTACAATTTTAGGACTTCTTTTCAGTTTTGGCACAAGCACTGTGATTTTCGTGTGGATGGTTTCATACGTGTGCAATTAGGATGCTTGGATGTTATTAGACTTCATAAATCAGATTAAAATTTTTCATTAGGGGCTAGGGATGTAGCTCAGTGGCACAAGCACTTGCCTGGCAAGTGTAAGGTCCCAAGTTGGATTTCTGGTACCAAAAAATAGGAAAAAAAAAAAAAAAAGTAAAAACATTAAAAAAATAAAAAATTTCATTAACCTTTGAGAATCACCAATCTCTCTCTAAATATTGATTCTCTATTATTTCATCTTCTCTTACCTCTGCAACAGAGTGTAAACATTTTTATTCTGTTCTCTGGAGCCTTCGTTTCTCTTTGGTCTGTGGAGGCAGTGCAGAATCCCATGCTATCCTCATTCCTGTATTTAGAGAATACACACCATGTAAGCCTAGTTTGCCCCATGTGGTGCAGTTGAGTGTGGAAATTGAGATTTCTGCATGAACCTGACCTTACCATGTAAGTCCTTGTAAGGGGATGAGGGCTTAGCGGTAGGAAAAGGCCACAGCTGAGTCAGGTCCTCAAAGACTGTCTCCTTGTAGGGACAGCAGGCAGAACATCTGTTCACATACCACAGAGCTAAAGAAATCAGGTAAGAGACCACAGTGCCTGGTTTTAGCGTAACCAAGGGAAATGACATATTGCAGAAGCAGGAAGGAAAGAATCCCCACCCTAAGCAGCCCAGTATGGAGTGAGCCACCTCCTGTGTGGGGAGCAACAGGCCATGAAGGCCAGACCTTAGAGTTGATGGTGAAACTCAGCATTGGGCAGGGCCCCAGGACTCCAGCTGACAGGCTGATGCTGTTGAGCCCCAGGCTCTGCCTTAGCCTGATGTCCAACTGTGTCTGCCACTGTGCCAACCTCAGCAGCAGAGCAGGGAACAGCAATCCACTCACTGAGGGGCGGGGCATGAAGTGAACCCAGGGCTTTGTCCTGGGACTGGTGTGGGACCAGGCACCAAGTAGGAACTACTGGCCCCATGTGCAGGCTGGAGCTTACAGCCAGCTGCTCTAGACTGGGTAGGATTTGTATAGAACTATGTACTGGAAAGAGAGACTGTGGTTTGGTTCTCTACCACTTTTAGTCTTGCAGGATTTCTAGAGCACACCAAAGAGTACACAGATCCTTGCAGCGTTGAGGTTCAGGTGGAACCAAGTAGCCTTAATGGCCAAAGGACTTTCTGCACAACCCGTCCCCATGCTGAGGCCATGCAGTTATTGCCAGGTTACTGTTTGCCAATGAGGGTCCAGAATTGCCCTTGAAACAAGCAAAGACTTGACTCTCAGTAGAGTAGACTTGTGTTTTGGCCTGCATTACTCTCAGTTGTGGTATAGGCCTCAGGAATCTCTTTGTGGCTGTGAAGTCAGGTACTAGACCCTATTTACTCAAGGCATGAAAGGGCAGACTTTGTCCTGGAAGTTAGTGCTGAGCTGGTAGACACTAACATCAGCCAGATCCTAAGAGACTCTGTCTCCAGACCTGCAGGTAGATGGACCCTTTGGAGTAGCTCAGTGCCAGGGAACATACAGCCCCAGACTATGGTGCTGTGGCTGATTGCCATGGTCTTGTGCCATGACTCTACCTCATCTGTAGGTACCCATCACAGCACAGGCTTTCATTCCACCCAACACTGTGCTTAAACCAGGGGCATGGACTCAGGGCATGGCACAGATTCGCAGTATCGATGATCTAGCAGTGACGTAGGAGCCAGGGGCTGGCTCACTCACAGTGTCTCTGCCCATAGGTGGGTAGAACCCTGTAGTGCCCGACTACAAGCTAGAAATTGTGAACAAAGCATCAGACCTAATTCAGCCCCAGGAAAAGGTATGTGAGGCAATGTTCTAGGTACTTCTATCTAGCTGAGATAAAACACCTGACAACCAAAGTCAAAGGCAGGTAGGTTTATTTAGCTCACAGTTTGTAGAAGTTTAGTCCATCATTGGCTGGCTCCAAAGCAGGGTGGCTTCGCAGAGGGGCATCATAGAGGAGAACAGTGCATAGTGGGCAGATTGTAGCAAAGCAACAAGGGAAGGGACAACACTTTCAGTCCCTTATATTGTATGCAGGTTACTCACCCCAGGGTGGGTGTAGCACTCACACCCTTAATCCTAGCCAGAACTGTGCCAAACAAATCAGTGGACTGATTTAGTAATCATACACCCTTAATCCTAGCATCACACACTCTAGATTCAGCTACCTCAGAAAAGCCCTATGACTGCATGAAGCATTTGAAGGGACATCTAGACACAAACCATAACAGGTAAATTACTCTTTTTTTAGTAACTCTCCTGTTTCTTTCTAAAGATTACACCAATAATGTGTTTGGGGAAAATTGAAAACTGAGGCTTAAGTTTCCATCTTATACCAAAGCAATGCTACCAGACCAAGGATAGACTCTTGCAAATCTGAGCCTGGGTGCTACCTAGTACTGCAACAGTAGAAATGACTACAGAAAATAATCCTAGAATTTTTGTAAATATAGGCACAAATAAAGACAGATTAGAATAAACGCCTATTATTTCAACACCCCCAAAAACATTGAAGAGCAAGAATTATCAAGAGCTTTCAGGAAAGAATGACCAGTAATCTATATAGGAGAACTCTCAGACACTTTTAGGATAGCTATCTTCAGGAAAATCATTGACTTTGAATGTAGAGAAATATTTCAATAATGTAACAGGGAGCTTAAAAAATTGTGGCAATTTAAACATTAAAAAGAACATCTTGAGTTGAAAAATACATTAGGGAAAGTTAAAAATGTGATGGATGCTCTAAGAGCAAAATAGGTCAAATAGAAGAATGAATTAGTGCGCTCAAATACAAACTGCTTGAAAATATATTGTCATAGAAAAAAATGAAAAATAGACTAATAAAAAAATTAAACAAATGTAGGCATGGTATTAAAAGCATATATTTGAGTTATTGGGATACAAGAAGGAATTGAATGTGCCATAGCTTAGTCAAACAAATAACAGGAACTTCTCAAATCTAGAGAAGGGTATCATGCTGTTTTGATTACTATAGCTTTGCACATGTTTCTATTCCTTCCTGATTCCTTTTTAGTAATACGCATGGCTGTAGAATTTGTGCATTTCTTCTAGGCCATCAACTTTGTTGTATGAAATTGTTCATAATAATGTCTAATGATCATTTGTATTTCTACAATCTCAATTGTAATGTCTCCTTTTCATCTTTAAATTTATTAGAGTATTCTCTATGTTTTGCAGGTCAGCCAAAAATTTGTCTGTTTTATCTTTTCCAAGAACCAGCTACTTCACTAGTTGTTTATATTTTTAATCTCAATTTCCTTTATTTCTGCTTCTTATCTTTGCTTGTTATAGGAATTGGACTGTTCTTGTTTCTCTAGTTAATTGAGATGCATTAATAGGCTATGCTTTAGAATTATATGTCTTTTAAACATGGACAGTGACTGCTAAAAGGTTCATCATTAGTGTGTTTTTCATATGTCCCATAGGGTTTGGTATGTTTCATCTTCATATTCATTTGTTTCAATAATTAAAAAAATCATTCTTGGTTTTTTCTTTGATCAGTTTTGTGTTCAGAGTAAGATATTCAATTTCCATTATTTGTATGATGTTATGTATTTTAAATTCAGTGTGACTTACTTCATGGCCTAGTGTGTGATGTATCCTAGCTGGATATAGGATAGAGAGCTTAGATTTCAACCACATACGACAGATAATTCATTTTCAATAAAGATTCTGAGAACATTGATTATAAAAAGGTTCCTCTTTTCAATAAATTGTGCCAGGAAAATTAAATGTTTACATGCAAAGAACAAAATTAGACACTCACTTTCTCAAAAATCAAATCGTACAAAAATCAAATAAAAGTGAACTACAAAATTAATTTAAAAATGGGAAACCATGAAACCACTGAAAGAAAATGTAGAAAAAATGCTCCAATAAATTAGAATGGGCAAGGATTTTATAGAAAACCAAGCAGCACAGGGAGCCAGAAATAGACAAATGGGTACATCAAGCTACAAATCTTCTGTACAGCCCAAGATACAACCAAGAGAAATATGGAAAGGCATTATAGAATGGAAGAAAATATTTGAACACTATATATCTGCCAGGAAGTTTATATCCATGGCATATAGAGAATTCTAAAACCCCAGTAATAACAGAAAAATGAACTCCAATTAGGTAGTGAACAGTGGACCTAGCTAGATATTTCTCAGAAGAAAACATACAAATGGCCAATGGATACACAGAAAAACACTGAAAATCACTAGCACTTCAAACCTGAATAAGGTATCCCCTCACTCCAGGAAGAATACCTAATAGCAAAAAAGACTGAAGGTAATGCACACTGAGGAGGATGTGGAAGAAAGAGAACCCTTCCAAATTTTTGGTGGGGATAGAAATTAGTAGTACCATTCTGGAAAACAGTACAGAGGTTCCTCAAAACTATTAAAAAACAGAACTTCCATATGACCCAGGAATGCCTCTACCAAGTATATGTGAGATGAGATCAGGTATGTTCAGGGTGGTACATCTGTAGACTACCAGGTATATACCAAAGGAAGTGAAATCTGCACACTAAAGAGACATCCAAAGCCTGTGTTTGTCATAGCACTATGCACAACAGTGAGTGGTTGAACAAATAAAGCAAATGAAAAGTGTATATATGATGAAAACTATTTAGTCATAAGGAGAATGAAACCCTGTCTTTGAGCAACTTGGAGGGAATTGAGATCACTATATTAAAGGAATTCAGACAGGTACAGAAAGAACAAGCACTGCATAATTCCATTCATATACGGGATCTAAAAGAGTTGATATCACAGCAACTGACAGTTACCAAAGGCCAGAGAGGGTACAGGGGAGAAAGAGATGGAAAATGCATTTTATGTTACAGTTAGATAGGAACAAAAACTTCTACAGTAACTATAGATAAAATGTGCAGTACATTTTGAAAAACTGAAAGAAAACATTTTGAAAATTTTCATCAACATGATATGGCAAACATTGAAAGAAACAGACATTTGATTTGATTTGATTTCATAATGCAAATATCAGAACTTTCCATGATACTCCACTGGCATGCATAATTTTTATATTTTTATGTATCAATTGAAGAATAAGTTATACAATATTCACAAAGAGAATAATAAATTCTTCTCAAAACAGAGGAAGCTTGACAAGGGTGATTGAACACGAGGAAGATTCTCTGTTGCTGGCTTTGAGAATAAAGGGACAAGAGAGCACCTGAGAGAAACTTGAGCTGTGTTCAATTCCCTGACAATCATGGATATTGAATTATTAATATCAATGCCTACGGTTTTTTTCCTTCAAGAGTTTTATAAGAACATATAGAGTATGTAGTGTGTGTTATATATGTGTATACACGAACACATAAACTCACATGTATTGTAGTTTATATGGTGTCTTAAACTTAATTTTTTATTTCTTTAAAACTACTTTTAGCATAGACTTTCATCTATAGGAGTATTAAAGCCTAAATTAAAAATGGGCTCTTTCAGAGAATTAATTGCTTATTGCCTGAGAGAAGGATTAGAATGAGCATGATATGGAATAATGGCCCTGGAGATTTGGGACCGCCTGGCATGGTCAATTTCTGTTGAAATCATGAGGGAAAACTAGCTTATGTGTACCAGTCCTCAGGGCGCTCTGCTGTGTCTGCAGCAATACAAATATTATGAGAAAGGCGATCTTCATCTCTTTGCTGATAGGGAAGGTAACAGCATAAGCCGTAGGGGTCTTAGTGTATCTCTATTAAGAGGGCCCAGGCCCTTAAAGCTGTGCTGTTTGTTTGCTGTCCCCTGTGCTGTAACTTGTGCCATACAAGCTTAGTCCCATGAACTTGGGAGGCAGAAAGAACCTCACGCCAAGGACACAAGCAT
This sequence comes from Dinomys branickii, assembly GCA_004027595.1. Lineage (NCBI taxonomy): Eukaryota > Metazoa > Chordata > Mammalia > Rodentia > Dinomyidae > Dinomys > Dinomys branickii. The sequence goes on from PVLD010003161.1 coordinate 56,547, forward strand.
CGAACCTGAGTGATGTCAGATTCTTTCTTTGTTTGCAACTGTAGGTTTCATTTCATCTTGGTTACAAGAGTCTGAGGGCTCTTGTCTACTACCGACTGGTAGTCTTTAAAAGTACTATATCTACTATTGTAGGTAGTTTTAGAGAGGGGAGGGTTGTTGTGTTTCATCCTCCATGCTGACAGAAATGCAAGTCTCATTCTTCTGATAGATATTTTTAAAAACAGAATAAAATTTCTGAGAATATTTTTATTATATTTCTAAGTTTCAGCAAACCCAAATGATATTCATATGCAGGATTTTTATTTCGTTACATAAATCATAAAAGATTTACACCAAACACTGATTAGATAATATTATAAAGGATTGTAAGATGATGTTGCCCTTCTAAAGCAATCAATTTTAGATTCTGTTTGAAAGTAATGCATATATCAAGTCTGGAACTAAAAACTGTGACATTAATTCATCTCCAAAATCAGTCATTGATTACAAATATTTTTTATCAAAATATGCCAGGATACTGCATTTCAAATTTGTATATTTTAAGGGGGAAATTTAAAATAATTTTATTAGCATTAAATTGAGCTTACATACATATGACATTTATGAAAAAAATGAAAGTATAACCACCTCTAATCTGCTAATATCAAAGTCCTTCAGAAATGTTTGCCTAATCACACTGTCAATACTTATTTAAAATCTTGGATATAGAAGAAATGTGGGTAATATATTAATGTAAGATGTTAAGGCAATGATTTAGTTGAAGATGGATTAACATATTGTGAGTATTTTAGAATATTACTAAATTAATTATAACTTATCAAGTGGCATGGTTATTTCTTTTTAGAGAATTTGTTTTCAATTTGTAGACAGAACAGTTACATAATATTTTGAGCAGATAGTAACTAATATAGAAAACTAGTCAAAATTCAACAGTCCCCATGATTACATAAATTTTGAAAAAGAAATACATTTTCCTTTTTAAATTATTGATTTTATTTCAAAATGTAGACCTTATTGATGGTATATTTTAAACTTTGTAAACAAATTTGGAAAATGGACAATTAATAATGTACTAAAATAATTAAAATATGAAACTATAATTAAGATACAAGGGACATATGTTACCTAATTTTTTTTTTTTTTTTTTTTTTTTTTGCGGTACTGGGGATCGAACTCAGGACCCTGCGCTTGCTAGGCAAGCGCTTATTCCACTGCGCTATATCCCCAGCCCTGTTACCTAATTTTATGAAAATTATTTTTATATGTCTCTATAGGAATGTTGTCTGTGTTATTTAAGCAACTGTAGTTTTTAAAATACTGAATCTCATCAAGCCAATTTTTACTGCCTTAGGGTTTTAAAAAATTAAAAATTGTTAGGAGTAACTTAAATTTTGGAAAAGAAATAATAAATCTGTCTCATCCTTAATAAGATTAAACTATCAGTCCCTAAATGCACAGGAGCTTAAAAGTTAAGTGAGAAAAATTTTGCCATAAGAATACAGCCATGATATTGAAACATTATCTTTCTTGTTTAATGACAGATTAGACCTAGAGAATCATTAACAGTTCTTGAACTAAAACTTAGTTTATGATGAGTGAAGTTATCTGCTGAATGTGCTACAGTGTAGTAGCAAAAGAGATATATTAACCTACCACGGGGTTATGAGTGTTGTTCAGGGTTTTGCAAGTGAAGAATGACGAGAAAGAGTCGGCGTGGCTTTGGTGAGACCCTGCAGATGTAGAGCTAAGAGGCCCTTCTTGGAAGAGCTCAACCCCTGCTGACGAAACACCAAGACTGGAGGAAAGAGGAATTCCAAGACTGTTTCTGTGACTGATTTGTTGTGAATGCAGAGACAGGGATGGAATAAAAGTCAAGGATCCTCCTTGAAACAGGAGAAAGATGAAAGATTAGAGAATTATATGAAATTGGTTGTTTTTAGTCAGTAGGTCACAGTTAAAACATGAAGGTTGATTTATTGCCTCAAAGCTATGAAACTTGTCTTGTGATTGTTTGTATCTGGAAAATTTCTGTCCTGTGTAAAGTCAGGTAAAGGACAGACAAAGTGCCAGGTGATAGCAGACACACAGACACATAGATACATGGGTAAGTCACACTTACGCACACATTGAGATAAAAATATGCAGTACCAAAATCAAAAAGTTAAAAGGTATATGAGAACTCTTAGCATCATACACTGAAGTCACAAAAAGAAATGAAATAAAAGACCAGGAACTCAGGCCTTCAATGCTGCCGTGTAAATTTCATTCTCAATATCACATTCCATCTGTCTCTTCCTTCCCACTCTTTCTCCGGGGCAGTCTCACATATTAAAAATGTGGATTCGCACAGCAGATCTGCAATTTATTTCCTCAAGATCTAATGGTTTAAATATTTTTCTGATACCCAGCAGTAAAGTTCATAACATAGAATAAATTTACTTCCTGAATTATTTACCCACAATTCTTTAAAGAATTTCATATAATTTGTGGGTATTCCAGAGGTTTAATTCACAAATATCATAAAATATAAAGTAAATGAAAGAGTTCCTCTCATCACTTATAATATGGTTAGTTAAAGTCTCAGAAAGTAATGCCATCTGATGACAGATTTGGAAATGTCAATATTTTGGAAATAACTGTGTTGTATTAGCAGTAGCATTTTGAACTCACATATCAAAAGAAAGGCATCAACTGCCAAGAGGCATTTAAATACGTAACCACATAGCTAAAGTTATGATATTTTATCCACACGCTGCATTCCATTGGCTTTTGGCTTTGACTGGCATTGAAAATGGCTTCCAGATGCCATCATTATTGTTACAGAGTCAAGATTTATACTACTAAAGCATGGGAAAAATGTTTCAAAATCAGAACTTTAATTCATGAGCAATTCTTTGGAGAATACAATTTAAGCAATTGTTGTGCTTTGTTCCCAACTGTAAATTGATATGTGAAAGACAGCTGTACTTGTTTCCTTACTGAATTTTTATGAAGCTGTGATATGTTTTCAATTTTTCAGCCACTGAAAATAATTTCATGGAATAAAATGAAAATTTATTTAATTTACTTAAGCCATCTAGCTGAGGAATAGTAAAAAGTCACTTTCCTATAAAACTGAAAATAATAGGAATATTATGTTGCTATTTCATAAAATAGAATGTCAAAGATTTGCTATTACTTCATGATATGCACCATAAAATACTTTTGAATTTATTAATATTCAATCGTAATAAAACTCTAAGTTGATCCTATAACTATGATATTAGATGACAAAAATAGTCCTTTCAAATTTAGAGAAAAACTTTAGACATTACAGTCATAAGTACACTAATATTTGTTTTCATCTAAACTATAACTGAATTATTCCTTGTATATTTGTCGGCATAAACACAATTCCAACTTTAAATAAATGTATAAAAATTACTTTTCACTTAGTTGGGAATATTTATTTGAGATAGTAATTTAAAATACTCAATAAAAATCACAAATTAACATTAATTTTACTTTTCAAAGGTTCCCTCAAAAGTTTTTACTGTGTATCTTCAAAGTATCCAGTGCAATCTTCTACCCCAACTTGAGGAGCAAGGACAAGCACTCTGTCTTCACTGAGCATATTCCTCCCGGGGCACTACTATAAACCCTGTAGATACAAACTGTGCAGAAACTGTTTTGTTTGTAAATGGAAAGGAGAAAAGGTACAGGCATATATATTGTCAGTGATTTAGCTACATTGATATCACGACAGTAACTGCAAATAGTGAGAGATGGTGCCCAGGATAAACAGTGACTCAACCAGGCTTAAAAGCCTTGAGGTCCCAGGTTGTGTGCCCCAACAAAACTCCTCCATGTGCTAAGCTGGAGAATAACTGTGCTACAATTCCAATGCTGTGAGCCCTTGGACGCTAGTGTCCACAGGCAAGAATACCACAAAACGTTGTCAACGTATGAACACATTGTGGATGTGAAATGACCCACAATGAAGAGGCTCATGTCGTTATAACCCTTAATAAAAACCTGAAGTCCATAGTTTCATTAACTGGGTGCATGACATCCAAAGGAGCGATGAGTGTAGAACAACCTGTGAAATCTGAAAATTTACATTTTATAATAAGCTGTAGAGTAATTAACTAAAAATATAAATAAGCAGGACACACATGGAATGTATGTGGCTTGTGAAAAGGCCTTGCGAACCATCTTCCTGGGAACTGTTACTTAATATTCTGTTCAGTTAGAAGCAGTTCTAGATACAGTATCTTCCCCAAAGTTAAAGATACCATATTAGATGACAAAAATAATACAACAAGACATTGTATTTCCACTTTTAGCTGCAAAAACAATAATACTTAATCTTGAAAGTAGCCTATAATTTGTCCACTAATTGATGAGTGGGTAAAGGAAATGTGATATTCGTGCTGCATGGGTCACTACTGCACCATAAAGAAGCATCAACCTGAGTCATCTGAAGGAAAATGGAGGCACCTTGAGAGCATCATGTTAAGTGAAATAAACCAGACACACAAGCTTACATATCACATGGTTTCTGTTATATGAGAAACTCAAATTATAAAGAAAGAGTAAAATAAAGGTAGATGATATGAAGTAGGGAGCTAAATCATTCTCACGTGGGAAGGGCCCAAGAGCTAGTGGGAAGGGTGGGAGATGGTGAAACAAGGAATTAAGATGTACTATGTTCGTGGACCAACCCTGCATGAGGAATGTCATTATTATGCTCCGCAAATATGTTCTAATAATAACATGTGAAAAAGACAATTGCATTACAAATATTACCAAATTTAAATAGTGTCTTTTTCAACACTTGTATATGAAGATTTTACATTTTATAGCATGGACACATATGAATGTGTAAATGTGCTACAGGATTTTGGTTACAATTCCTGGTAAATACTCACATGACATTTAAGTCAACAAAGGAATGTTCTACCCTGTAGACCTTACTTGCATCTCATGGAAAATGTAAGTGCAAGAATATGTTCTGTGAAAGGTTATTAAAGAGCCACTGTGTAGGGGACAATGGCTTTATAAAGAGGAAGTGTGTTACACAGTTTAACATTGGTTCAGGCACAAATATCCCTCTGAGTCAGAGCTGAAGACAGAACTTCACCCGCGTGCGCCTGCCACATGAGCAGGTATACCTAGTGACAGCTCTAAATCTAATCCTTCAGTGTACAGCTCTGCACCTGGTATAATTCTACTATCTTCTTTTCACTAATAGCATTCAAGAGAGTTAAGTGAATCAGTCCAAGTGTCCAAAACAAATGTGTCTTTTCTGTTGGCTTACTCCATCTCTTTTTAATATAGCACATAAAACTGCATGCAAATACACTTTTTACATAATATAATTAATGCAACTCAAATGATTTAATAACACACTTAATGATGGCATAGTTGGCACACATATTGTAAAGTATTAAAAGTAATATAGAGCATTCCTCTTGTAGATTGTGTGTTGTTCTCAGTGCTACAACTACTTTTACTTTATTTTCAGGTGTGCAATAGCATTAAGCACACACTGATTTCATATTTTCATACAGCTGATGTAAATCCATTCCACTTATTAACAAAACTATTCAAAGCACTGTTCTCTCCCCCATCAATGAATAGACCCATCTCACCTTGCTAGCTCTTGGTGAAGATTTGTGTAGCTTGCTCAGCAGTGGAGATTAGTCCCAGAGAAAGCTACCTTATGTTTTTCCATATAAGAGATCATAAATATTGCTAATATTTTTTTGAATGAAATGATCTTTATTTATTTTTTGTATTTATTTATTTATTTATTTATTTATTGCGGTACTGGGGATCGAACTCAGGACCCTGCGCTTGCTAGACAAGCACTTATTCCACTGAGCTATATCCCCAGCCCATGAAATGATCTTTAGCACTCCAGCTAGACTTTTTAAAATCTAATTGTCTGTAACTCATATTATAGAACTGTCAGTGTTTTAAAAGTCTTCATTACCCTTGGGTTTCATAAATTTTATTACAAAGTAGCTGTGATAAAACATGGAAATGAATTTCTTCTTTCTTTGCAGTTAGAAACTTAGGGACAGGACCCTTTAATTTTTGAGTAAATTATGAAATGGGATAGCTAATTCCTGTACACATATCTGGTATAATATAAAGGAAAACATTCTTGATGTTTATCTTTAAAAATCTTCCTGAAGTTTTCTCACTTTACTTATAAAAATTGCACACGTGGTAGAAATGTCACTTGATATGACCACATTGATGAGTATCCCTTACAGAACAATCTGCTTAAATAGGAAGCACAATTTATTTAATTATATTTATTGATCTGTAAAAGTACACAAATTGCATGTAGAACAATTTCAAACTAACATAGATTTCACTGTCTCCTTATAAATATATTTGTAATAATGGTATCAAAAAATAAAGAAAAACTATTATCAATGATAAGCAGTGTAAAAGTGGACCTTTGGAACCAAAATAAATAAAATGCACAACATTTACTGTATCTGACATAACATAATACTACTTTGGGCACTAATCAATGTAACTTTTCAAATAGGAAAATCTCTCTGCTTTTCTTCTTGAGACAGGGTCTCACTTTGTAGCTCAGGCTGACCCTGAACTCTCTATGTAGTGCAGAATGTCCTCAAACTCAAGGTGAGCCTACTGCCTCAGCCTCTCAAGTGCTAAGATTACAGGCATGTATCACTACACACACACACACACACACACACACACACACTATATATATATATATATGTGTGTATATATATATATATATATATATATATATAAAAATTCATGATATTTTTAGGTCACAGCTTTTATGTATAGTTAGATAGAAAGGTTGATTCTTATATACAACAATTCCATTTAATGACTTATGATCCTAAGTGAGCACGTGCATTTAGTGGAAAGTTCACTTGAATTCTGATCTCTTCCCAGACGGATGTGTGTGATAACACATACTTTTGTGATACTGGGTGCCCAGCTGTGAGCTGTAATTCCTAGGCAGCCTGGTGCACATGGCAGTAAACAACCAATCCCAGATGGCATGATGTATTGCTATAAACTGATAGTATTTTCATTATGCTAAGTGCATTTCCCTATTCATGATATTTTCAATTATAATGCATTTTTTGAGCTATAACCCCACCATTAGTAGAATAATAGAATGCATGTGTATCATTTTGCAATATGGTAAATGAAGTGCTGTAAAGTGGACTGAGCTACTTCCCTTCTATGTTGATAAGAAATTATGTTGTTCTTATCAAAAGCTCTAAGAATTTTTATTATAATTATTAACAGTTGTTAATTACCTAAATTAATGGTATTTACTATGCTGTTTCCACACATGCTGATATCATGTGTTAATCATGTCCATCTATCTTTAAAATGTCATTTTGATGCTGGGTGGGAACCAAAATATGCAAGATTTTAAAGAGGGAAGCTGATAGAACAGTGCATTTGGGAGCAGGAAATATCATAAAAAGTGACCACACCAACACCATAAATTCAAAATCAAAATTAAGAAATTTCAAATGAAATCTAATTTTTATTAATTTATTTCAGAATCTTAATTACCCAATATTCCTCAATATCCATAGTTAAAACTTATAAATAAAATCCTATAGCATTAAAGTGGCATTATGTATCCTGAAAAATTTATGTGAAGAGACTCATCTGATGGAGGAGAGAGAGATTCTGTTCTAGCATCACACTGACCATGGTGTGAACTCCTGCAAAAGCTGTAGAAAACTGACTAAAACACAAATATGAACAGGTACACAGCTTACTAGACTGTACGGTCCTGTCAGGCTCTAAATCAAAGCCTGGGCTCACTTACACAGTCCCATAATGATCTGGTGCTTGCTGAAAAGGCAACTAGGAAAGTCCAATTCAGGCCCCTGTGTGTTGTCTCCTGGCAAGGGCTCTCAAGAGTGGCAACTCACTTTAAGGGATATGGTCTGCATTCCTAGTAAATGTAGACTGGAAAATGCATCTAGGAAGCAAAGTACTCCATTTTCTGCCCTTGGGAACTATACAATCTAAGCTAACATGGAGGTGGCCCTACATCTTTTTTAGGTTCTGCAGGAAACCAAAGGTAGGCCTTTTGCTCATTTTGGAAAGGGAAACAAATTTTATAATGAGTGACTGATAGAAAAATCAGGATCACATACTCTGGCAGCTGCCTGCAGACCCCAGAGCAGCAGCTGGAGCTCCATGGCCATCTCGGATGTAGGGTGAGGCCCATGCGCTCTTGACCAGCTGCCTGTGGACCCCACAGTGGTGGTCTGTGTCTGGCTGCCATTGTGGTTCATGGCTGAGGCCCATATGCTTTTCACCAAAGAGCTGGAAGCCCTGCTACCAAAAGCCAGAATTCTGCTATCATTGTGGTTTTGGTCTGAGCCATGCAAGCCACCAACTGCCTGGGGATTTTAGACCTGGTGGCCCACTGCCATCTTGGGATAAGTCTGACACCCAGGAAAACTAGGGCCCCTTCAGTGAGCTGCCTGGGAAGTGTAAAGCTCTGCACTTTGCCTCTGACATTCAAAATGCCAAGCCATAGGATCAAAATGCAATCTCAGAACTGAATCCCACCCAGAACAAAGCCAGAAGCCATTGACATGAAAGAACTTGGAAGTCACACACCTGAAATCTTTGAAATGATTGCAACTGAAGTAAAGAAACAACTCCATCAGGCCATAGAAGAAATCAGATGATAATAATCTCCCAGATAAAAAGAGAAATGACAACAATAATGAAAGAACTGCTCAACACACCTAAAGAAGACACATAAAAAATATATGAGCACAGGAAAAGGGTGGAAACATTAAGTTAACGACACAAGAAAGAACTAGAACGCATGAAACAGATTCAAAGAGATACACAGGAAACTGAAACTTCCATCAAAACCTGGCAAAACCAATCAAATGAAGCTGAAGATAGACTTTCAGAGCTTGAAGACAACATTGCAGACAATGATCATGAAAGAAAAGATTTCTTAAAAATAAGAAGGAACCACAAAATATCAATTCAACAACTGCAAGATGATGCAAAGAGAAACAATGTAAGATTTATTTATAGGTGTCAATGAAACAGCAGGAGTCAGCACAAATGACATGAAAAGAATATTTGCTGATGTAATAGCAGAAAATTTCCCAAGCATGGAAAAAGAATCTGACATACAGTGAATGAGACATATAGAACTCCAACTAGCCATAACCTAAATAAAACTATATCCAAACATAATAATCAAGATCCCAGATATCCAGTAAAAGAATGGAATATTAAAATCTATTAGAGAAAAGAAACAGATCTTCAATAAAGGAAAGCCTTTCAGAACCACACTAGATTTCTCAACACAAGCCATTAAATCAAGAAGAGCTTGGAGTGAAGTATTCCAGGTCCTCAAACAAAACAATTTCCAACCCAGACTGATATATCCTGCAACACTGTCCTTCAAATTTAATGGAGAAATAAAATATTTCCATGAAAAGAAAAATTGAAGAACTTCATGAGCTCCAGACTGACCTACAAAGAGTATTAAAAGATATTCTAGAAAGAGATAAAAATGAGCACAATTTCAAGGACAACAATAGAAAGGAATCATGTCATAAAGCAAGCAGTTAAACAGAGAGCAAAAGTAGGAAACCAACAGCAGGTTAAATAACATGACAAAGATAAACCAACACACTTCAATTGTAACCATTAATGTAAATGGCCTCAGTTCACCAGTCTAAAAATGAGACTGACAGAGTGGATCAAGGAACAAAATCCAACAATATGCTGTAGACAAGAAACATACTTAACTCAAAAGGAAATTCACAGAATGAAAGTCAAATGATGAAAAATAATCCTCCATACAACAGGAACCACCAGGGCTGGGGGTATAGCTCAGTGGCATAAGCGCTTGCCTGGCAAGTGCAAGGTCCTGAGTTCGATCCCTGGTACCAGGAAAAAAAAAAAAAAAAGAGAAGAGACCCAGAATAGCAAAAGCAATCCTGGGCAACAAAGACAAGGCATGTGGCATCATAATCCCTGACTTGAAATTATAGTACAAAGCTACTGTGATAAAATCAATGTAGCACTGCCATAAAACAGACCTGAGGATCAATGGAACAGATATGAAGATGCAGCCACAACTGCAAACACACTCAGCTACCTTATCTTTGACAAAGGGCCAAATAAGTTCTCTGAAAGAAAGATGGTCTGTTTAATAAACAGTGCTGGAAAAACTGGCTCACCCCATGTGGAAGATTGGAACTAGACCCATATCTATCACCACACACCAAACCCAAGTCAAAATGGATTAGTGATCTAAATATTAAAACAGAAACACTAAATCTACTGGAAGGGAAAGCAGGTAAAAATCTTGAAGACATAGAAGTAGTTGGAGAGTTCATGAACTCCCCTTGAAATACTTCAAAGTATCAACAACTGAGATCCCATGTTACTGAAAAGTTTTTGCACATCTAAAGAAATCACCACCAGAGTAAAAAGAAAATCCACAAATTGTGAAAAAATTTTAGCTGACTGTCCTTTGGACAAAGAACTTCTGTCTAGAACATATAAAGAATTAAAAAATAACAGCCCCCCCCCCGATTTAAAGACCCAATACAAAAGTGGGCATCTGAGATGAATATACACTTCTCAGATAAAGAAATAGAACTGGCAAATAAATACATGAAAAAATGTTCATGAAATGCAAATTAAAACAATACTGAGATTCCATCTCACCCCATTAAGAATGGCTATAAAGAATCAACCAATAACTAATGATGGTGAGGCTGTGGAGAAAAAGGAACCCTTCTCTTCTGCTGGTGGAAGTGTAGACTGGTGAAACCACTGTGGCAATCAGTTTGGAGATTCCTCAGTAAACTAGGACTAGAGGTCCTGGTCCCATTCAGCCCAGAGGTCCTATTCCTTTTTGGGTATTTTCCCAGAACTGAAACATCATATCACAGCTATATATGTGCACCATGTTTATAGCAGTGCAATTTCTAATAATGGAAACAACCCAAATGCCCATCCACTGAAGAATGGATTAAAAAAATGTGGCATTTTTATATAATGGAATATTACTCAGCTATAAAGAAAGATAATCTCGAGGCTTTTAAAGGAAAATGGACACAACTACAGACCATACTCATAAGTGAAATAAATCAGATCCACACGTGTAAACAATGTATCAACTAACTAGTGTAAGAACATCAAAGAGTGAATAATATCTAGGAGGTACAATAAATATTGTGAAAGGGAAGGAAACTGCTCAAAAGGAAAGAACAACTGGGAAGAGGGAAAAGAAAAAACAAAGAAGGAAAAAATGTATAAAATGTATATATATATATATATATATATACACACACACAGGATAGCTAATGTAGTTGTACTGCTGATTTTATATTTTTATTGAAAGGAATGGTTAATACTTAACTATTTGATCAATTTCACATGCCTATATTTGTTTATCTGAATAACCAATTTGAAGATATCACTATGTAATACAACAATCATTATTAATTTCCTATCACCTTGTTTGAAATCTGTATTGCTTGTATTGTTTCTGTATTATTTTGTAAATGTGTGTGTCTTTGTTCATATGTTTACCTTCTTTTATCTTTAAAATAAAAAAAATTCAGGGTAATCTGATGTAATGAGATCACTTGTGTAATGTGTGATTATTTAAAAGTTTAAAACTATATCAAAGAAAAAAACTGGCTTATTTTCATAATCTTCTTTCCCCAAAGAACTTAGCTCAGTAACTAGTTGTCAGATATATGGATAAATACTACAGAGAAATAAGGGGCCAAGAACCAATTTCCTCTGACTGATCTTTTCTCTTCCTGAATCCTTCTTGTGAATGTCTCCAGAGTTCTATCATCAGACCTTTTCTCTTCCAGTTCTCTCCATGAGGAATTTCACTATTTCCATTACTTCAGGCCCCTCTTTTGTGGTTAACCTCTCCTGAGTTAAAACATACATCTTGATACTTTTCTTTGTCCAAAACCCATTTGGGGAACTAGGGTGTAGCTCAGTGGTAGAGCACATGCTTATCATGCACAAGACCCTGGGGAAGTTCAATGGCCAGCCCAGGACTAAACAAAACAAAACAAAACACTTTTGGGTGTTTCCGCTATAATAGCATCTGCACTGAAAAATGACATGATTTGATAGAAAACTGTAGCTAATGTGCACCACTAAAAGTGTATATTATTTGTACTGAAGCACTAGCAAAGCAACAATAATGCCTATGAAAATAACTAGCAATTTTAAAAAGATGTAAATTGCCAATAAGGAAATATTCTAAAAAATAAAGAATTTGACCTTAACATCATAGTTTTATGGTATTGTAAGACAGAGTTTTATATGATGAATGGTGTGTAGACAGTGCCCAAAGATAGCAGAGAACCCTGACCTGAACACTTGTAAGAAAATCCTGTGGCCCGAAGCCCCACACCTTGAGGCAATACCAGGTGTAGCACTGTATATAGCTGTGCTGTGCATGGTGATCTAAGGGGCATTTTCTTTGTTTTGTAAGTCATTAGCAAGTTTAGAAAATTTGCTCTTAAATTCTGCATAATAATATATCTCCTATGTAAGTAATAAAGTATTAATATGCATCACAGTCACTGTAACAGAATATACAGTAACTGTATAATTAAGATAGATTTTCATAATACATCCTGTAGGGTCCTCAAGATAAAACAAGCACAAGGAGAAGCTGGCTGCCACCCTTTCTGGGCACACTGTTCATCACACACTATTTGAGGCTTTTAATGACATTGGTGTCATCGTGGCTTGAACTAGCAGGAATGACAAACACTACTTAAGAATCTCTGGAGTTTGATCAGGATTGACTCCCAGCAGTACTACTTTGCAGCCATGAACTAAATATTTAATGTTTATGATCAATATCGACAGCTACCAGTATGAACTGGAAGTACTTTTGCTCCTGGCAGTAAGTAAAATACTACTTGAACATACTTTGAGATACCAGCCTTTATTTAAATTCTCAATAGATAGCTGAATTTGTTAAGCTTTCTGTAATGGCCTTCATTCCTTCTCTGACCTGAAGTACATTGAGTTATTCATTTCCACAATAACAACCGTAACCCTGATCCTCGTATATCTTCTGGATTTATTCCAAAAGCTTTACATTTTCTTGCCATTGCAGTTTCCACCTGCAAAACATATCTTCATTGTTTCTTACACTGCTCTTTTCCTCATCATGAGGATTGTATACTCAATTTTTTACAAGGCAGCAAGATGATATACTTCACATACACACACACACACACACACACACACACACACACACACACAAATAAATAAACCAATGTGCACAAGGTCTACCTATGGTAAGATATTTGTGTATATCAGTTTTTACTTTGTGAGGGTCTTGAACATAAAAGAATAATAGGTTTTTCACAATATATCCTTTCATGCTTTTCACATCAGAGTACAGTAATTCCTTTAAAGAATAACTTATTAAAAGCTAATTAAGATTTCCAGATGTCTTCTTAGATTTAGACCAGATGGTTTTGAAATATATGCAACTATATTACTATGTCCTCTCAACTTTCTTATTAATAGTATCAAATGACAAGACCAATATTGGGAAACATGAAATCAATAAGGTTGATCAAAGTGACTCATAGGAAGGTCTTCTACTTTCTCCTTTTACCTTTTAATTTTTATTTCTCTTAACAGATTTATAAGTCAGCTTATGTCCTTATATTAGTTATATACACATTACTGTCATCTGGAAAAAATAACTCTGACTACAAGACCCTAGAGAACTGACTCTGGCATTAGATTAAGCAGGTAGTCTAATTAATTACAATGTGGGACACTATCCACAAGCTAATTAAATTCAGTTCCCATTGTCCACTCATTCTTCAAGGGCCAAAGTGACCTTCAGAAACCTGTGCTCAGTAGGCTTATGATTTAGGAAATATTTAGGTAAAACTGGAAGGGAACAAGTGGAGAAATGACTTTTTAAAGTTGGAAACTACTTTTATGAGATAAGTAAACATTTATAATGAGAAAAATGGACAATGTGGTTTAAATTAAATCTACGTATTAATGTTTATCTTAGGTTGTTCTTGCAAATACTGACTTTCTTGGCATATAGGTCTAGCTTAGAATTGACCACTATGTGTCACATTAATTGTAGGCATGTTCATATTGGCTAATAAAATTTGATATCTTCAACAGTAAGAAACATATTTTAATTACTATTATAATTAAAACAGGACCTGAGCTAAAGCTGCTATTAAGAAGTGCTTGCTGAGTAAATGATTCAATGGAAAAAATTATCTGCTGTCATAAATGATGGGTACTGCAGATTATAGTTTATATAAAACTTGGCAGAGTTTTTATTTCTTATCTCTTAATTCAATTCTTCTTCTAATGCTAGTAAGTTTCTATCTCCTCTTGGAATGACTCACATTTGAAGCAGAGCGAGATATAGACACAGGAGGACACAGTGTGCTAAGCAGAGAAAGTGTGGGGTGCGCATCCCAGGCTCCCTGGTACAAAGTGAGGTGACCCACAGCAGCTGCACTACGTCCTTCCTTCAGCTCTGAGGAAGTGCTGTTCAAAAATGCCCATCAAATAATACACAGCCCCGGATTTCGGCTATTAAATCTTATCATTTAAAAAACTTCTCAGGTCAATAACACCAAAGAATGAAACTTATAATGAAAGCAGATCTGGTTTCAGTTCAGTTATGATCAACTATGACAGAGAACTTGCAATAATTCTGAGTCACGATACACTGAATGTATGTTTTGTCACCTTCCTTGTTGGTTTACAGTCTCCAGGCTCCTCTGGGTTGAGTGTACACAAAAATCTCACAGTGGATACCTGCTTTCCAATGAGACTTATAAAGAGATTAGACATCACCGTGCCTATCTTTGTAATAAACAAAAAACTAAGCAAAGTGGAAGTCAGCAATTTTTCTTGAACCTATAAGGGAGTTGATTTTGCAAAAGTAGCCAGCACTTCAGAATCTGGAGAGACATACACCTTGAGAACATCTCAGCCAGGCTGTCTGGGGAAGAAGCACTGAGAAAGTGTCTTGTTAGGGATGCTAAATGGTACTTTGAGGCACTGTTAAGGGCTCACCGCTGTGGAAATGAGAGGCTTATAGGGGATGCTGTGGTGAGGCTCTTTCCACAGTTTCATTCATTGTACTTCTGGTCAGGTTCTCACACTGAAAGTCAAAATCTACTCCTTAGTTAATGTAGCAGGGTGAAGAGGAAGAGAAGGAAGAATCACTGTGAAATACCCCCGATCATTGTCCAAAAGGAATATCTCTCCCAAGAGAAAAGTCTGGTGTTCTTCTTCCAGGAGGGGTATTTCTACTTCACCCATTTCTAGACTTTCTGTCTCACTCTAGAGAAGAAAATGATTAAAATCACCTGTGGACATCACACTACATGGCCGCAGGTCCAGGAAAAGATGGAGAATTGATAGGAATCTAGAACACTGTTCTCGCTCATGCCCTACCCCACAGGTACACAGTAGACTGTAACAATGGGTACGGCGTAGTGGTAGTGCCCATGCTGAAAAAGACTCAAAGACACACATTTTCTTTTCAAGAGAAGCGGTTACAGGAACTGAAAATCAACAGGGAAGATGAAAACAAGGGAAACAGAGGTTGCTAACCCCCCAGAATACACAGGTACAGCGGGCATTAAACACACCCCAACTCTTCGTAAGACATAAAACTTCGCCTTACAACCACACACTTCCATTCCCAGTCGTCGGCAGTCGCACACTAGGTGGCTGCACTATCTGAGAGGAATAAGAATGGTAGCAGACTTCTCATCAAGAACAAGCAAGGCAGAGAACTGGGCTATAATGGTTCGAGTGTCGAGTAGAAAAACCCAATCTATATGCAGTAACAGTGTGTTGGAAAGCAGAAAAGTGCTCAGAGAAATAAAAGCTGGGGGGGGTACCATTAATGTCTTCTCTCTTCAAGAAGTGTTAGAAGAGGTGATGGGAAGAGAAAGAAAGTGACACTATGCAGCATAATTTTGGATCTACACAAAAAAAAGAATGTTGGGGAACAAATAAGAGAAAACATTTCATTTTCTCTCATTCGTAACCTCTTTAAAGGGGAACTGAAGTAATAATCGTGCTGAAACTTAGTGCGCGTACAGCGTGCAGGTCATTAAAATGAGCGCAGCAACGCCGTCCCGTGAGAGGGTGGAGCTAGAGACGCTGTGATGCGGCACACGCACTTCATTAATAGTGCGCAAGAGTGCCGTGCTATGTGAAGGTGCATTTACATTGATTAAAAATATGTACTAGTAATTCTCCAAGGAAACTCTGAAAATGTTTGATAAGAGCTATAGCTGATATTCTAAGACAAGGGATAAAATTGAATCATACCAAATGCCCAGTCAAAACCAGAAGAGAGAAAAAAATGCAAAAAATAAAAAACATTTTAAAACACGGTTATTTATTTATTTAGTGTCTTTTTGAGACAGGGTCTCACTATTCAGTTCAGGCTGGGCTTGAGCTCTATTTGTAGCCCAGGCTGGATTTGAACTCGCGATGATTCTCCTGCCTCAGCCTCCCAAGTGCTCAGATTACAGGCATATGTGCCATCACGCCTGCTAAAACATATTTAAAATAAGTCTAAATATAGTAATAATCACTTTAAATATGACTATTTTTCATTTATCAACTGAAATCAATGATAGAGGAGATAGAAAACAAGATGTGGTTGTGGACTTCTAGTTAGAAACTCACTTTAAATGTAAAGATTGATTGTTAGAAACGGACAGAGAAAGATGTAGCATGTTGACACTAAAGAAAATTGAGGTTGAAGATTAGCTATGCTGATTTCAGACAAAACCTACTTGATTAAAAGGAAAGTTAACTTGGATAAAGAGCAACCTCACTAATAATGAGATCAATTCTCCAACAGGTCAAAGCAGTCTCTGTTATGTGTGCAGTGAACAATAGTATCCAAATACCTGAGACAAAAGTCTTAAACCCCAAAAGAGAAATCAGTAAATTCTGTATTACAGAGTACACAGTGCTCTTAGTAATTGAGAGGGTGTGTATGCAGAAGTCAGTGGTGGTACAGTTAACCTCATTGGTATTGTCAATAAACAGCAGCTACTTACACTTATTTTATAAGTATTGGAAATTTGGTATTAAATTTATACAGAAAATCAAAATACCCAGAATAGCCAAAAAGTACTGACACTATCCAACTTCAAGACTTGCTTTAAAGTTATGGTAGTCAAGGTAGCAGAGTAGTGGCAGTGAAAGAACAGACCCATAGATTAGTGTAAGAGCCCATACAGAGACTGATGAGAACATGGACAACTAATTTTTTATACCAAGGAGAAAAGCCAATTCAATTTTTGAGAAGACATTTCAAAAAACAGTGTTGGCATAATTAACACCCACTTATCAAAACAAAAGCACAGAAAAATACAAAATTCAATGAGAAAATTTTGGTGAACTTGATCACCTTGATGAGTTCATAGGTACAACCCTAAACACATAATCAATGAAATTTGATTACATGGACGGGATTAAAATTTTTTTAAAAGCCAAGAAGGACATTGTTAAGGGTATGAAAAGATAAGCCACAGACCTGGAGGAAATTCCATTCCTATTCAGCCCTGATCGTGATAGAGAACAAATTGCCTCCTCAGAAGACAGGTCAGAAATTTCTTCATCTTATCATCTGATCCAGCAATCTCTCTCCTAAGCATTTACCCAACTAATCTGAAGTTGATATACATGAAACAAGTGCATAAGGATGTTTATACCAACTTTATTCATAATCACACACATGCAGAAAGTTATCTGTGACAGGGTAAATACTGTGATACAGATAAATGATGAGGCATCATGAAGCAATAAAATGAAGAAGCTATAAAGTTGTGGAAAGGGCTATCGAAACCTTAAATGAATTTTGCTGTAATGACTGCAGTCATCGCATATTCTAAGGAAAGTAAAATTTTAATGCAAGGAAAATGACCAGTGAGTACCCGGAGTCCAGCAGGAGTGCAGGAGAGAGAAAGCAGACTTTGTTAGAATGGGAAACCGCTCTGCGTAGAACTGGGACGATCCACACACAACGCTGTACATTCTCAAAACCAATAAGCCTGTGGGACACGAAGAGGGACACTTAGCACACGCAAATTCGGAAAAATTATCTGAAAGGGTTTAGAAGCTCAGGATGACATGCAGACTCCAACATCAGCATAATATCCAGGCAGACGTGCAAAGGGCCCTGGCTCGCAGGCGGCCGTGGGTCCTGTGACCTGGGCTGTGCGTGTCGGAGTCTCACTCCAGTGTGCGCCTCCTTTGACACGTTTGTGGGCATGAATAGGTTTAGTATTAACTCCTCTTCCTGAGATGTTTAACCTTGGCCATTGCAGAGGGGCTGTCCTTATTTTAGAAATTCTTTCCATCTTAAAGTCTACTTTTCTGATATGTATATAGCTACACCATTTGTTGACAGCTGGCATTTCTGCAGTCTGCCTTTGTCCCCGTTACATCTGCCATAATACTGTATTATTTCAGTTGGAATATGCTTTAACAGGAACACTACATGCTTTCTCATTGACTTTGAGAAGCTTTTCCTTTCATTGAATGACTACTTATTCTATATTTCACATAACCACTGTGTGTTTAATTTAAATGTAAGGGCATTATATGTTCCCATCCTATATGTTCTAGATTTCTTTTTAAATAGTGCAAACTGGTGTAACTCAATTTTTATTCCTCTGTTCATTTAGAAGTTTATAAGCATTTTTGTTTTCTTTTCTCGAGCTTCGCCATTAAAACACACAAAAGATGATTCATTGAATGAAGTTCTGTTGTTTATGTTCCTTTTTTCCTTTTCCCAGGAAATGTGAGGATCTCAGGAATACTTTATCTCCTCACCGATACAGGCTGCGTAACTACAGGACTTTTATGTGCCTTACATGGCAATTTATAAATTATCATTGTAGTCTCATGTAATAAATACAATTCAGTTTTACACTTATTTTCCATTTTATTTTGTTTTTTCTTCCTACCTCTCTGCCGTCCCGATGGCAGATAGATCTCGCATCCAAGAACACTCTTCCACATGTCTGTAACTGACAACTTAACCATGGGGAATTGGCTGGCTGTGGTTCACTTGATTTATTTTACTTTTTCTTCATTCATAAAGGATGTTTTATAGGTTTCAGTCATATGTTGACTAATATTTTTCTTTCTCAACTTGAAGTTACTATTTTTCTCTTCCATTATTGCTTCAAAACATGGGTGTCTTATTAAATAATTTTTTTGATTGTGTGAGGAAGGTTTTGAGATTTTTACTTTGTTCAATTTTGTTATGTCTTAGGTTTTAATTTCTTATCTTCACCTTGCTATGATTATTTTTTTAGCCCTTGTGTATATGAAGCTTTTTTTGGAGACAGGGTCTTGTAATACAGGTCAGGCTGACCTTGAACTCACTACTATGTAGCCCAGGCTGGCCTAAAATTCATGGTGATCCTCCTGCCTCAGCCTTCTGAGTGTTGGGATTACAGATGTGTGCCACTGTGCCTGGCTCTGAAGCCATGTTTTAAAACAGGTTTTGTTTGTCTTAACCCAATATATTTGCAAATGCTAGCTCTGTTCATTTTCTTTCTTCACTTTTCCTAGAAGATAATTAAATCCACATCTTGTTTGTGTATCACTGTTGTTTCTTATTCTCTTTTCTATATTGTACATATTTTATCTTTCCACCTTCTGTGGTGTATCTTCCAACTCATTAATTCTCTTTTCAGTTTAAATGAAATACTTATAAACCATCTTAACTTACATTTTTGGATATGATGTTTATTTGCTGACCATTATAACATTTAATATTTCTTTGTGTGATTTACAGCAAACAAAGAAAAATCAGCTGTGAGCATAGGAAACTTAGATTTCCTTTTCTTTCTTTTTGCCCCCCAGTGTATCTAGTGAAATACTCTCAGTATCTAGAATTGTCCATTGTATTCTATCGCCTGTGATGTCTGATGGCTGTTACTTAGGTCTTTATTGTGATCATTTTATTTGATTGTTCAATGGTTTCAGTGTTTGAAAAATATTTGCAACATTGTTTCATGACTAAAATGCATTTTTCTTTGGATAATTTGGGGTTTTTCCCCAACTCTTGGGCACCAGAGGGCGCCTGCAGCTTGAGATCAAAGCCCAGCCCGGCTCAGGCTCCTCCCTTGGCTGGCCCTGCTCTTCCAGCCTGGGAAACTGAGGAGAGAGTGGCCCTCGCTGTCCCCTGGGAAGGCGCAGAGTGAAGAAAGCAGGGTCGGTTGAGGAGGGGAAGGGTGGGCCAGGGCCCGGGTCTCAGGTGTCCCTGCTGGGCAGGGGGCACAGAGAGTGGACAGGGGCCGGCCCTAACCTCACGTGGTCATGAGGTCCTGTGTGGGGTAGTGATGGCTGGGGTTGCTGTCTACTCAAATTTGAATTTCAGATAAAGACAAATATTTAAAAGTAACAGTGCGGCCTGAATGCAGCATGGGACATATTTACATTTTAAAATAATTAATTGTTTACCAGAAATTTCAATTTCCATCTCTCCTTTATTTTTACTTACTCAACCTGGCAACTCTCATGGTGGTGGCCAGGGTGAAATTTCATTTCAGTGAGCAGTGTATTTCTAGGAATTCCAGAAGTTCGGCCCTCCCGGGAGTCGTTGGCACAGTTAGAGTGAGATCTGGTCCCAGAAGATGCAGGATCCTGCAGTAATGTTTATCTCAAGTGGAAGAGAAGAACCTCAGTTTATGAGCTTAGGAAGCAAACTAATACAAACTATTTACTGAAGTCACGTCTTCTCGTCAGGGGTTAGGACCTAAGACCCTGTGTGTATCTGTAACTACAGAGAATGCCAAGTCCTATACAAACCATCTTCCCTGACCACACATTCCCATGCTAAAGGGGAATTTATAAATTAGCCATGGTAGGGGATTCACAACATTAAAAAGATGTAACAGTGTAACATTTACTGTAGTAAAAGTTAGACGTGTGTGGTCTCTGCTTCTCTAAAGTGTCTTAGGGAACTGCACTACCCCTTCCTCTTGTGATATTGGGAGATACTACAACATCTGTGAGACAGAATGAGATAAAGGACCCTACACATCAGGCCACCATGGGAAGGCAGCGTGGACATAGAGCTGAAATGCCCCACAGTTGGTCTGATAAGCTGTTGAGTCCACAGAGGAGTAGTGGAGTGCCTACAGCAGGGCAAGGAGGGCCAAAGGCATAGTACCCAACTCTGGGCAAGAGGAGCTGGGCGCTATGAGACCTCATCGTGCCACTCACAACTGAGCACAACCTAAAACGTGTAAGTTGTTTATTTTTGGAATTTTCCTTTTAATATTTTCAGATCACAGTTAACCACATAGGTAAATAAAACTGTAGAAATCAACACTGCAGGTAAATGGGACTTCCTTATGAGTACCCTGTGTGGTCAGTGTTCTCACTCCTGCAGCGCACACCTGACAAGCTCCGAGTAAGAAGAGGCTCAACCTGACTCTCAGGTTCAGGAGGTTCAGCCCACGGTCAGCTGGCTCCAAGCAGAAACACCATGGCAGAAGGGTGTGGTGGAAGAATGTGGCTTGGTTCATGGTGGTCCAGAGGCAGGGCTTAGGGGAGCAGCAGCAGATACAGTTCTCAAGGTTGTGTACATTCAGAGGCGTGTCCTAGTAGTTACATGAGTGCCCCCTCAAACCAACCACATTTACAATCAAACTTAATGATCACATGTTGCAAATAAACTATTTTAAGAATTGAGTCTCTGGGAGGTTCAAAGTAGAGATAAAAATTCAGGTACTGTGAAAGGATTGTTTCTTAGTGGTCAGATCATTACAAACCTTTCAGATTATTTCTGGAAACATAATACTGGCTCTCATTTTAAAATAAACTACATAAAAATCATTATAGGAATCAATCATAGGAAACCATATCCTCTTCCCTCAAAGCCCTAACTATTTAAGAATAAAATTAAAGGTGAATGCTCCCCGATAAATAAATCCCATGGGGGTTAGCCTACTTTTTTTTAGTATTTTCTGTCAGCTTCTTTATAAAACGTTCCTTTTTCTGAGTGGTCAAAACTTTACATCCACCACTAATGATCTCAGATACCCCTGTAATACCTGCCAGTGAAGTGATTAGTATTAAATTATTAATTCTGCCGAGGCAGTCTAGTTTTTGATAAATGAACTGATGTTATTTCAATATATTCATGATTTAAAGGTAATATTTTGATGATATTTAAGGTTTGTTTTCATTTGTATTTTAAATCTGAGTGCATGTTCAAGTGTGTACGCGTCTCACCACTTGCATAATGTACTTTCCCTGCTGTGAAGATTCCCACACCTCGCTCAATTTGTCTTACACTTGCACCAGTCTTTCACTTTGCATGTTATCAAAGTAAACATATTTGCACCTTGTCTTTTTATCTAGATCACTTGTGCAGATTGGACACAAAATACAGAACCAAAACCAAGGAACATCTTGGATTTGTTTCAAAAGGTTCTGAAAGCATGACAAACTGCCTTTGACATGTATTTTGCTTTATGATTTAGAAAGCTCCTTTGCTATTGCCGAGTTTGCCCTTAACAGTTCAATTACCCACCTCCCACCTCTTTGTTAAACTGTTGTTTAGGGCAAAGATTGAAGCCCAGGTTGAAATGTAAGAGAAGACACAACTCACGAGAAACATGGGTCTAACTTCAGTTCAATTATTGCTGAAAGTCCTTTTTCAGGTAACAGAATCCCTAATTGTTCTTCAGAAAATGAATAACAAAAGATGGAACTTTTCAGTTCTCAGGACTAAGTTCTCAATTGTCACTGAGGAACTGCACTTTCCCGCTACAATTTCAGGATGAAACTGTGTTAGTTAGGGTACAGTTTAGCTACCATAACAAATATGCAATATTATAGCAATTTAAGCAAAGTTTACTTCTCTTATGCCAAAATCCAAGGTAAGTAACCCAGGCTCTTTATTAACTACAGTGTCAAGAAGCCGAATTCCTTCCCAGTTTTTGCTGTACCAGCGTCACATAATAACTTTCACAGTCAGCTCCTCCCGTGGCATGAAGGGGCCAGAGACCGGGAGGGTAAAGTGGGGAAATGAAAAGCAGGTGTGGCGGACCACACATTACCTACCCCTTGCACTCTCGGACAGCGAGGCAGGAGGACCACAAGTTCTGGGCCAGCATGGAATATAGCAGGACCCTGCCTCAAGAGAATAAAACCAAACCAAAACAAAAAGAAGGGCAAAGGAAAGATAAGCTCTTTTTCTGAGTCTCCAAATAAAACTGATCACAATTGTGTACTATTATTATTACTATTATTATCATTATTTTTGTTGTTATGGTTCGTGTCCAGATGTCCCCCAAAACCACGTGCAGTCACAAAGCTTTTTCAGAAGTCAGTGAATCTAGAGTGTGTGATGCTGGGATCAAGGCTGCGTGACTAGTAAATCAGCCCACTGGTTGGTTTGGCGCAGTGCCGGCTGGGATTAAGGGTGTGAGTGCTACACCTGCCCTAGGGTGAGTGAACTGGACCTTAAATAAGGCGCGGAGTCTTACTCCCCCCCTTGCTGTTTGTGCTGTCCTCGCCCACCGCGAACTGTTGCCCCTCTGCCACGTTCCACCCGCCTTAGAGCCCGGCTGGTTACGGACTGAGACTTGTACAGAGTGTGAGCTAAGCAACGCTTTTCCCCTTTACCTTTGAGTGTGAGGTGCCTCGTCTTTGCAGCGAGAAGAGTAACTGTGATAATTGTCATCATCGTTCTGACGCACGAGTACTTTACCATTGCTAAGCTTTCCAGTCAGTGGTCAAAGGAAAGCGAGGCTCACAGCAACTGAGTAGCAATCATCCAAAGGTGGAGTCAAAACGCGTTCTATTGGAATATAAGACCTATGTATTTCTGAGTGGTTGTATCTTGATCTTCATATTAAGAGTTACCACATTTTGAAACCTACTCTTCCAAATTTGAGGCTTCAAAATGACTATGTTGTGAATTCATTTGTTATCATTGCACCCATACTGCCTAATATTAATATCGAAAAGTTAACTTCATGTAACTTTTCAGGGTATTAGACAAGTTGGGAATTGAGTCCATAGTGTTGCAATGTAGTTGATCTCAGCAGATAAAGTTTCATTTTCTAAAATGACTTTTTGCTTATGAAAGAACAGAGAAGATCTGCTTTGGGTTACAAATCATAATACTTTGTACTTAGGTAGTAGTATAGGCCACCAGGATTAGTCCTGTGTGCACCCAGTGGACAGTGGTCTGAAATAATGAAATGATAGCCGGGCCCACTGACCCACGGCACAGGCTGCTACGAATGCAGAGCTCCTCATTAATGCTCAGCATGTTCTGGAACATTTGGACCTTGTTGAAGCAATATGAAAAAGTGATTTACTGTTCTCACTGAAGTTACAAAGAAAAGATACAAAACCCAATGCTATTTAAGTGGTAGAATTGAGAGATATTATAACTAATGAAAAGTAAAAACATCCACTCATCCAGTTTTAAATATTCTTAAATGTGAGTGAAATCCCATCCAGTAGGAACTGTTGTAACAAATAGATTTAAGACAATCTGCAGAGAAGAGCTTTGATGGTCTCAGCACAAATATTATAAAACTTTTCAAAGTGAATTATCAGAAAGTATTCAAACATTTGGAAACAACTTTCAAAGCCTCAAAACTTTGTGTAAAATTATTTAATGTGCGTATTTCTAGGGTTCCTTATTCTTTCATCCTTTTTAAGTTTATTGGTTTTTACCAAAGCTATGAAGAGGAGATGCAAAATCCAGTCTTATTTTAAGAGGTTTTATTATCCATAGATTGATATGACACATAAAGAATGGTATGTGTTTGCAAAATAATACTGCCATTTTATTTATAATCTTGGCAATTCATGTTCCTAAATCTGGTTGCCTATAAAAATATGAACATTAATGGAAGAATGCACAAGCAATGAGGTTCTTCCAACCTGCATTATGAGCTCTTCAATCTTGAATAGAGGTTAGTTCTGTCTCTTCTTTGTGTAGCTGAACATTCCTTTTCTTCCTCAGGCTTCAACACTGAACATACCATTTTAATACATGGCATCTGAGTTCCCTTGTTCCCTTTAGTGTCACAAAGACTTGGAAGTTGTGTGGAACATCTGTGCACCTGGAGCCTGGGGATGAAGGTGTCGAGGGTACACTTTTAATCTTGGGCTAATTTCTGAATGACCACTTTGGGTCAGTGCACAGCATCACGCTACGCATTTCTGTGGGAAAATACTCAATGACATTTTTATTTTGTTTGCAGGGTTTTAGACTTATGCAATCATTATTCTTTACATTTTAGGCAAAATAGCCCAGAAACTTCTCACCTTCTCATGATGTATCACACTATTTTTTAATTTAGCATATGAGAAAAATATGTTTAATAAGTTCAGCCAAGTTAATTTGAATGCATTATCTTGATATATTTGTACATATGCATTAATATTTCAAACATAGATTGCAAATGTTGAAATTTATGGTTATAAATTAACTAATTGACCTGCACTCTCAGTAGTGAGACTACATACTGTACTGATTCATCCATTTAAAGTGCATATTTTTCATATTTTTATATCTTTTAAATCAGGGTGGATAAGACTTTTTTGCTCTTTTTCATTCCCTGCCCTTGTGAATGAAAAGAAGCAGGAAAGGTCTTGGGGCTCAGAGGAAAGTCCAGCAACAATAATAGATCACCTTTCTCCTTCTTTATTTAAAAATTTTATTTAAGTTTATTGGTGCAATTTAGGTAGCCATAATGATCACACTCGTTACATGGAATTTGTACTTGTACAGGACATGTCTTGATTCCTCTTTTCCTGTGTCTCCCACACTTGCATGTTACCCAGCACAATTTATGTAGAAAAGCAAAAGATCTTGACAACCATGGATCAATACATTACTCAGAATCATCAGACTCTGACCATAAAGCTTTCTAAGTACATTATCTAACTTGTTTTGAACAGAACATACATAAAAATACGTATGTATATTATGTATATGGGGGAGTGAGAGGTTTTTAAAAAATTTCTATGCAAAATTTCTACAAGTCCTTGCAAAATAAGTATGAAAGAAATTTTATAACAGCTAGAAGAGCATATTGTACCATGGTAAAATTCACTATTCCGCATCTTTTTGCTCTGATGTGGTCAATGATAGTGGCATGACTTTGGTACCAATTTCCTACTTTTGACCTACCTCTGACTTCAGCTACCATGTGCTGACGGCTCTGTTCCCTGGACAGTGTTGTAATTCAAAAGCCCAGGTTCAGGCTGTGGAGTAACCAAAATAAGGTAGATGCTGTGTTCAACTTAACTGTGCTGAAACTGAACAGATAAGGGTTTCATACAAATACAGACACAGCAATTTCTGATAAGTTAAAAATCTGAAATTATTTATTCAGATTTATTTTTGGTTACAATTTTTTTTTGTCTCTTTCAGGCAGGGTCTTGCTATGCATTTCAGACTGGACTTGAACTCACTTTGTGGCTCAGGCTGGTCTTGAACTAGTAATAATCCTCCTGCCTCAGCCTCCCAAGTGCTGGGATTACAAGCATATGCCACCACGCCCAGCACGA
>PVLD010003161.1:83289-148180 GCA_004027595.1 Dinomys branickii
CACACGCACGCACACACGCACACACACGCACACACGCACACACGCACGCACACACACACGCACACACACGCACATACACGCACATACACACACGCACACACACGCACATACACACACACATCAGACATCAAGTACACTTTTGGCATATACAATATAGCCAATTAATGGAATACAGGAGTGATATATAATTCAAAACACTTGGACATTTTTCAGTAATAGAATACAGATTGTAAAGAACATTTATGTGTATTATATAATTACACACAGGTTTCATTGTGATAAGAAAATGCCTAAAATTGTAAGTCATTTGTAAAAAAATAAAGCACAAATTCTTAAAATATTTTGACATACCCAGACACTTTTGTGCTATGTATAAAGGCAATCAGACTTTTTCAGGCTACCAGTGAAATTCATAATGCAGATATACACTTCACACTTAGCCATGAGTTTATAATACAGATATCCACTTGTGACAAGTTCAAAACACGTATCATGCCACCTATAATTTTTATTTAAATTAATATTATAGCAGTTAATTGCTGTTGATCCTGTATGAGGTTCAAGGTAGGCTGCACAATTGAAAATTCTAACAACCGAGCAAGAAACAGACACTGCAAACGGTGACGTTGCCTAGTGTAGATAAAATATACAGAAAAGTACAACCAAAATATAAATAAAATGATGTAGAAATCCCTGTGGTGGTTCAGTGGAAGAAGTCCTCTCTTTAGCACATTCGGCGAGTCTTTGTGGAGCTGTCAGTTTTGAGTAGAGGCTTAAAAATGTAAGTAGACACCAGCCACAAAAGTTCCACAGAGGAAGCTCCAGTTGGAAGGACAAGAACCAAGAGTGTGGACACAGAAGTCCTAGGTAAATCAGCAAAGCAGAGGGTTTCCGTACTGCTGAGACGGGAAGTGAAAGGTGAGAAATGGAAAGGCCAAGGGAGTTGGCGCAAAAGTCAGGCACACGGTACAAGGAACCTGCATGGCGGGGGCAGAACGAGGACAGGGTGTGCAGGGACAGTAGGGAGTGAAGATGCGGGGAATGGCCATAGTCAACCACTTCAGGAGAGGTGGAGGCAATGAATATTTCACAGAGGGCACTGGCTGGCAACAGAGAGTCCTCTGACAGGGTAATTAATGGTTGTACAGTTTTTACTTCAAGAAGTAAGAGGGTGAGAAATCATCGATAGAGAAAATAAATTACACTCATTAGAGTTTCAGAGAAGGAAAAGAGAAAGAGAAACCTCGAATTTCTTAATATTTTGTTGATAGACTGTCACTGAAAAACAACTGCACTCTTTGAAAAAGGTTAATGTATTTCTCTCACTCCTATCACAGACTAATTAGGCAACATGTTTAATTGTTTTAACTTATATTGTCTCTTTAACACCAGGAACACAGTAGAACATGGAAGCACCTTCTTGTAAAATAAGATTAAATTAACAAGTACTAGGAGTTAAGTTTGACCAATTTGCAAATATACATCCATTATATATTTGGTATTTTCCTTTTTAGAACAAAATTATAACAAATAACAAAACAGACACATAGATTCATCAAAGAAAAAGAAAACATATAGATTAAGCACATGAAAATACACTCAGAATTTAAAGATAAAGAGAACTTTTTTAACATTCAACCTTCCACTACAGAGAAGAAAGAGTACATATGCATGTTGACATACATAAATCCTAACTGTCGCCTGACTAGTCACATCATGTTGTTCAAACTACATGATTTCTCAGAGCCCTGGATTATTTGTTTGTGAAATGGAATAATAATGCATTAGATTGTAGGAGTTAAAGGAATCACACACACACATTTCTTAAACAAATAGTTGGCAGACACTGTTCAAAGGATATCAGCTGTGGTTCTGAATGTGCACATTTTGTATGCATGGATAGCTCACAGGAAAAAAGTGGGGCTCATAGGATGTAGATAAACTTAAAGTACATTTTATAGTCACATTAAACCAAGGTTGTATTTTATTTTTGTATCGATCAAGACATGAATTGGCAATCTTTCCTATAAAAAAGCAGATGGAAAATATTTTAGACTTTGAGTGTAGTCTATTCTCTATTGCAGCTGTTTAACTCTGTCATTATAACAGGAAAATGGACTTTGACATTTAAATGCATTGGCATGGTTGCTTACCAATAAAACTTTATTTATTCTTACATCTGGTAATCTGAGCAATGTAGTTGAGGACAGCAATGTGTAATATAACAACCACTCTTAATTTGTATTACATTGTCTTGAAACCCTGTATCACTTTAAATAGTGTTCTTGCTTTTGTTTGTTTGTGATACTGGTATGCTGCTATTGTTCTTTTTTTGTTTGTTTTGTTTGTTTGTTTCTCATTTACTACTCTCTTTAAAATAAAATTTAAAAAAAATAGGCAATGAACTAGACTTGGCCCATAGACAGTTGTATACTAATCTATGATTGAAAACCTCATTTTTCACTATATAACCATGCAATATTTATAAATTTTTCTATCAACATCCAATTCTTGGGCATGCATGTTTTTCCAAAATTGCTTTTACAAACCACTGCCAATACTGTATTGTTTTCAAGTAGCTTATTTCCTTAGATGTTCTGCTACATCCATATGAAATGCTCCGTCAAGATTCACTGGTGTTATGGTTTGTGTCTAGATGTCCCCTCAAAGCCTCATGCAGTCATGGGCAGGCTTCCAGAGTTTATGATTTATTCACAGTCCAGTGTTGGAATTATGGGTATGAGTGCTACACCTGCCCCGGGGCAGGTAATTTATCTACGGTGTAAGGGAGGGAAAGAGGTTGCGTGCCTCTGCTCTTCCCTTGTGCTCTTGTTGCTTTTGGTGTTTCCACCACTATGAACTGTTGCCCTCTGCCATGTGCTGCCCTGCCTTGGAGCTAGCCAAGTATGGACTGACACTTCCACAAACCATGAGTTAAGTAAACATTTCCTTCCTTAATTTTGAGCATTAGGCATTTTGTCTCAGCAATGAGAGAAGAGTAACCAAGACAATTGGCATCCAGCAAATTTACCCTAAGTGACACTAATACCTCCTTGCTTGAAGGCCTTACCTGCCACCACTCTTGCTGAAACAAGATGTTATGGGAAGTGTCTTAGTTACTTTTCTCTCCTTGCTGAGACAAAATACCCAACATTCAAAGTTAAAGAAGGAAACGTTTATTTAGCTCACAGTTTGCAGAGAGTTCAGTCCATAATAAGCTGGCTCCAAAGCAGGGTGGCTCACGATACAGGGTGGCTCACAGCCCCAGGGCAGCAGTTCACAGCAGCAAAAAAACAGCAAAGGCAGCAAAAGTGAAAGGAAGAGCAAGCCTCCCCGCAACACACCGTATGCTGCTACCAGTATTCTAGGGCGGGTGTAGAATTCATACAGCCAATTCCTGAATTAGGCAATGAACCAATTACAAACTCTAGATTTAGCTGCTTCTGAAAGGTCCACTTTCCCATGACCACTTGAGGTTTTGGGGAGCCATCCAGACACAAACCACAGTAGGAAGGACTCTCTTAGATATTCTATCTTTGCTAAACTATCATTATTAGTTCTTTAAAACCAAAGCAATAAATTTTTACCATGTTTATTTCAAATTTAAACAAAATGTATAAAGTAAACTATGTCTATTTTCTACTAAAATGACTTCATTTTAAATTATTATATTTTTCACTGAAATATAAATTTAACATAGGAGAAAGAAAAGAAACAATTACCTAAAGCCATATTTTTCTGTGACAATTTTCTAGAAAATTTTCTCCATGGAAACATTTGTAAATCATACTCATGAGTCAACACCTAGGAAAAGGTTGGAAATGTATTGTCTGAAGATATTACACTTGGCAAAGAATTAATTTTCCAGAAGAATAATTGTCAGCAATTTTAGTGATATGAGTCTAACCAAATGGAATAAATAGCATTTACAAATCAGATTATTCTGATGTTCGTCTGTCAACATATACGTAAAAGCACATAAGAGATGGGTTAGGAAGTGTTGGCATCAATCATTCTTTCCTCTTGCATGTTGCTTCTCTTATGTCACACCTAGAGGACACTACTGTCTGTGATGGGTACTTGCTGGGCCACCGTGTATAATAAGCCCAGTCTTGCCTCAGGGTAACTAAGCCACTGCTGCCACTCATGGCAGTGGAGTTTTATGACAATCCCTTTGTATTAACTGCATGCCTACCCTGTGGTGCTGCAGTTATGCTCAGGGCCAGTAACCTTAAGAGATGCCTTCAGACCATAGCCTGGGGAAGGCAAGAAGGAATGGGAAGCACAAGAGGGGAATCCTGTAGGGTTGAGGGGAGAGTCCTGTAGGGCTGAGGCATTGAGAAAGTCTGCAGTTGTTTCCAATCTTATCTACATCATCTAAGAGCTCAGAATATCAGAATTGCCATCATACACCAGGAGCTTTTTCTCAGAGAGTGTCCACATGCAGACTTTTGCAGACTCAAGTTGGTGAGACAGAAGTTGCACTCTAGGAGGAACAAGTCTTCCCCAGAATAAGCTGAGACTCCGCAGCACAAGCAAGGCACAAGGGCTGGGCGGGCTACAGCCCTCGGTGTCGGGAGTGCCAGCCATGTGGCAGAACCGGGTAGGGAGGACTCCAAGTTTCTCCCACCCTGGGGCAGCCCCTCAGCAAGCTGGTGGGGATGCAGGAGAAAGCTTCTGTCCTCTCCCACCTTTCCACTTTGCCACGGGTTATGCAGTGTCAAGGCTGCGGCCACATGAAGGCCCCTCCATGGGGCTCAACCTAGAACTTGAGAAACCGGTTCCTTCTGGTTTTAGACACCCAGATAGTGGTGCTCTGTTACCACTACACAACAGGGACTATGGCAGCCCCACCCCTAACCAGCAGTTACTGCTTAGGGCTTCATAGCTTTGGATTCTTGTTACTGTTAGTTTTTCTGTTGGAATTAATTTTCTCTTGCAATGAGATTTTCACGTGTACTTCAGGAATCTTTGTTTGCAAGTTAACACAAGTGTTCCCTTTGTACCATCTATTTAGATGTTTCTTAAAAGTATTTTATTACCAAATGGTGGTAACAATATTTATACAACCAATAGCACGATATACCAGTCTTAAAAATTACAAGATTGGTTCATTTCATGTGGAAGAACTAAACATGGGAAATGCTGCCTCTCTTTGAAGTACCTCATGCATGCCTTCCCTTTCCACTACCCTCGGAACATCAGTGTCATTAATTAGGTATATATGCACCTCGATGATTTTTTAACTTTTACTTTGTATCTCTGTCTATAAATAATGTTTGGCACTGTGTTTTGTGAGGGTCATATATTGTTCTTCCTTTTCATTCAAGATTATTATCTGCATTCTAGCCATGTCATGAAATGCAAGTCTTTCTTATTTATTTTAATTGCCCCAAAATTGTTCTCCAAATACACTAAAATTATACAGCCATCCTCTTGTGGATGACATTTGTAATGTTTCCCCTTTGTTACTGTTAAGCACAGGTAGCTTGCAGTCCAAACTGTCATACGCATCAGTCCCAGAAGCCCCCTTGGCAGGAGTCTGGACTGTGACTGCTGCATTTGAGCGTCCTGCTGGCGCTGCACACTGTTCCTCATGGTATCTTCCCACACAGTGCAGCCATTGCATGTGTCCCCATTCTTCCCTTATCTGACTTGGGTTCTCAAAAATTAATGAATGTGTGCTATTTCATTGGGCGTGTTTCATGTTAGTATTCAGATTCTTGCTTCTGTAAGCCATTTTGGCAGGATCTGCAATGAGTGTGGGGTTTCCAAGTTACTTCCCAAATACATATATTAAAACCCATTGCTCTGTCTTAAATGGATCTACATAAAGCACATTTCTGCAATATAAAGTTGTGAAGAATTAGAAAATATTAGTGCACTATGGAGCTATATTGACATTTCCAATGTCAAGGCATTCCAGTATGAAATATAGAAGATTAGTGAACATAAATCAACACCCCTCACAACAGAAAAGACTTTTGTCATTGAAACGCTCTAGAAAACACAGCAACAGACATGTCTCCAAAACTGTAATTTTTACCTGAAAGCATAAATGTTATTGCTATCAAGGTCTAATATTTTTCCAGAAAGGGCAAGGTGTGCTTTGTTCACTTTTGAACTCTGCAGAAGTATCTGACCAATGCTCAGATGTGTCCATCAGTCATTTTTTCTTAAATAAGAATTTTTTCCAATGAAAAATGAATGGTTCAGGTGGCAACTCAATCACAAAAGTGCTTTTGCTCAGTAAGAGCATCATACTTTACTATAAAATAGAATATCTCTTTTTACTATTTGGCCACATAGAATATTTAAGACACATACTCCAGAGTTAAGGATCAATAAAATCAATATTTTTACTGCTTCATCAAAGATATTGTTAAGTGAAATTGTTCTTTTTTACTGTGAATACATGTCACTGATGAATAAAATTGCTGTAAGTTCAGTTTATCAGCACTGCAATTTAGACATATTTGAGTATCACCACATGTCAACATAGAGAAAGATGGCAAATAGCACGCCAGCATAATTATGACAATAGTTTGCCCTAGTGGATCTCAGGATTACCCTCCTGCAGTAGTCAGCTTTCAGTTGCTGTAACAAATAACTGAAAGAATCGACTTATTAAGAGAGAAGGTTAATTTTAGCTCACAGTTTTGATGGTTCAACACTGGTTGATGCTATTTCTTTTGAACATGCAGTGAGGTAGCAAATCATAGTGGAGAGCAGGTGCAAGCCCAGAGCTTTTCATCTCTGAGCAGGAACCAAACGGAAGAGACCAGGGCATTACAACCCCCCAATGACCTCATGCTTTCCACTCTGCACACACAAAGGTACAGGTTTGCCAAAGAATATATCTTGGGAAAATTATGCATGTGAGATTCCAGAGGCAATCACCACATCTAAATTGCTTGACCTGCAATGACATTTCCTTCTTAAAAAATAGTGTTCATGACTTGAATACCTACTTTCTAAGGATGATTTGCTTCAAATTTGTTTATTTATCTCTAAAACTGAGAGAAACTTAGCATCACTTGCAAACTTTAAATTTAGTAGTCTTGGCAGTTTCCACTTTGATGTATGCCTTCCTTATATATTTTGTCAAGTTGTGTTCCTTTGTTCTTGAAAATTACAGAAGGAAATAAGAAGAGCAAATGACACTTTGCCACATTAGAAGACCATATAGAATTTTGTTATCAGACATTTTATGAGGAAGATTGGCCCAATGAACTCACTTATACAAGATTAATTTTAAAAATGAGAGAGGTCATTTCACTGGATCCATTTGCTGATGCAGATATTCAGAAACTCTCTGGAGAATTTTGGCTGGAAGTAGAGGGGAATCTGCTGGAGACCCTCTTTCCAACACAGCAATTCAAGGACAGCTCAGATCTTGACTCTTTAGACAAATGATGTTTGCAATCAGTCAGCAAGTGGCTGAAAGTTGTGCAGAGTGGGGTCATAATGTGGAGGGACTGAAGGTCTCCAGCAGATCTCAGACTTCTGAATGCTGAGAGCTCATGTTGGACCATGGTTTGCTGTAAGTATGGAAATACCTAAGCTAATAGGACTTGTGAGAACTCAGAAAGCTCATGCACAAAGATGTCAATGATTTTGAGTGATGATCACCTAAAGGAGACATCTGCAATATGAAATAAAATATGGCCCTTTAATGAATATTTCCACAGCATAATAATATCATTGCCAGTAAAATTTTGATAATGTCTTACTTTAGCTCCAGAATAGATAAGCATAAGTTTTAACATAAAAATTTTAAATATTAAATTATTTTCCCTTAATTTCTTTAGGGTTAACTGTTGTGTTTTAAGGAAAAGGCAGCTTGGATCATTGAGAGAATTATAGAGGAAAACAAGAAAGCTGATTTATTGTTTTTGCCAACATGACAGATCATAACTGAGCGCACTTATCTGAATTCTGCAGCTCTTCTTCATAAATGTTTGTGGCAAAATAAGCCTGAGGAACCCAACAGTCAGTGTCTTGTGTTAGGGAATGCGTGGTAGTCAATATGACTCATTCCCTAATTTATTACTGCTGCTCCAAATCTTCCTGTGCTATAGAGCTGGTCCCATTAACATGGTATTGAAAGCATTGTCACAAAATTCTAAAAGATGGTCTCCTCTCTCTATAAGATGGCCTCCAAGGACAAGTATCAAGTTGAATATTTTTGTCTGGTTCTGTGTAGCTAAACTTGCGTGTATGTGTTCACATCAGACAGTCAGCCAGTTACTAACCACAGTGGGGAGATGAGAGATGACCCTGAACCCCAAGAGAAAGCCTCTGTGTTCAGAAGAATGGCTTTAGGTGTAAAGGTGGAGGAGGTTTGGAACTCACTCATGGGTCAGGAAATTAACTTAGTTTAAAAATAAACTAAAAGAAAGTACAGATTTAGAAGAGTGGTATCACGATGTCGGAGTGCGTGGGCGTGCAGTTTGGGGATGCTGTCATAAAGCTTCTTCTGCTAGTGTTTGTGTGTACACAAGGAAACAACTATTCACCTGGGTAAGAACTGAGTTTACATGTAAAATGCAATGAAGAATGTGGGGTGTGCTTTAAAAACATTTTGAAAAAGAATCACCCTTCTAAAGGATGCTTTTAGTGGCCTTTGTAGATGTCCGTAAATAAGTCTTTCATTAGCCCAGACTTAGGAATCAATCTTCTGCATTTCTGTCTCTGTTCTTATATGCAGAGCCCAAGGTTGAGATGTAGACCCATTAAAGATATTGCTTTTCTGTGTGGCACAAAGATCTTCCAATTTCTGATTTCCTAAATCTGGGAAGATCATGAAAAACAATAAATAAATAAAAAGAGACAGACTGAGGACTTATAAACAGGCTTTATACAGAGAAAGAAAGGAAGAAGGGGGGGAAAGACTGAAGCACTTCCGAGGTGAGCTAATCTTGGCATGAAGGTGATTGATGGTGGAGGTACCTTTGACCCGACCACTCGTGTATATATTCATCTGTCAACAAACATTTGCTGCTCAGACAGACTCTGCCCCGGCACATATCCATGCTGCAGCTCACACTGATGAAGAACGCAGACATGATCTCTGTTTATACGTTTAGTCTACTACAGAGGCTCTTGCTATTGAACACCTGAAAAAGCAAATAGCTACAAATACCAGGAAGGAAAACCAAAGATTTCAGTAAGACAGCAAAGAAATGAGTGCCTCATCGATATTAATGCCTGACTTTTCTATAAAAGACATTTTAAGGTACGATTTGAAATATGCAAGCTCAACCCTGAAAAGAAAAAATAAAAGAAACCTGGAAGATGGCAGAGAGCCGCAGGCAGAGGTGTTCTGGAAAGTACTCTGGGGTGACAGTGCTGAGCTACAGTGAAAGTGTGCTGTGGACTCCATGTGAGGGGCACTCAGGGAGTTCCTGGCAGGACGTGGACTCAAGTAAGT
The DNA here is from genome assembly GCA_004027595.1 of Dinomys branickii. Taxonomy (NCBI): domain Eukaryota; kingdom Metazoa; phylum Chordata; class Mammalia; order Rodentia; family Dinomyidae; genus Dinomys; species Dinomys branickii. The sequence goes on from PVLD010003161.1 coordinate 92,723, forward strand.
TCTTATTAAGCTGTTGTTTAGTGCAGGCTGTCTTCTAATTGCAGGACCAAAAGGTCAAGTTCCATAGGTTTTTCTGATGGAGATGGATATAAAATACGTGAATGAAATTCAAACTGGGTCTTAACCTCAGAGAGTAACAGTTGCATTTAGGGAAATAAAGCATGCTCAAAATTGAAGAACAATGAGATTTTACTGGGACATGCTGTTTGAGGCAGGCAACATAGAGGAGGTAAGTGTTGGTGAAAGAGAGATATAAATTAGGAAGTAATTACCTCTGAAAAGAGATTCTGGTCAGAAGGCACAGTAGTGCAATGGAGGAAGATAATCCAGCTGCATTTATGTGTCAACAAGGCCAGTGAGACTAGAGTTCAGGAAATCATCAGGACAGAAGCAGACATGACCCTGCTCGGGGTAGAAAGACCTGAGGACTGTTCTCAGTTGGAGGAGATGCACCTCGGTGAGGGAGCAGAGATCTGCTTTATGCTTTGAAAAAGTCACCTGGGACGCAGACGTGAGGGCAGCACAGAGGAAGCCCTTGACCCTACCAAAGGACAGTGACAATGAGGCCATCATGTCAATGTGGAAGTCCGACTGAGTGGTCAGATCCGGGAAACATTTCAGGTACAGCAGGGATGCAATTGAAGCTGCACTGGTATTGAGCATGGGAGAGAGGAGATGGAATCATTTAAATTTTAGGTATGAATCACTGAAAGATAAGAAAAGGAGAGTTTCAGTTTGGGGATGTGTGCCAATAAGGAAATAAATCAGGTCTCCATGAAGAGGCCCAGAGGAGGTCACTTGGGAGTCCAGGGAAGCATGGAGCCCCAGAGAGATCAGATAAAATGCGTAAATTACCTGGAGTTCACTCAGCAGCAAGAGGGGATATCTGAGTGGGGGATGAGCCTAGGGGGAAGCTAGCGAGGAGGAGGAGGAGGAGGAGCCTCAGAAAGAGAAATCTGAGAAGGGGAAGCCAACAGGGCAGGAGAAAAATCGGGACACCAGGGAGCAGCTGGAGAGGGGCTTTGGCAGTGGGCTGACGGCTGAGGAGGCACATAGGTAAGGTAGCAGTCGAAAGTTCTCCAGTCACCTTGGAAAAGTAGAAATGATTGTTTATAGGAAAAACTCAGTGTGTTCAGCTTTTGCTTTGGAATCACAGCTTTTGTTACTAATGGCCACAAAGAGAGATAAGAAGAAAGTATTCAAATGCTCTCCCTTCGGAAATGAAGTCAAGCCCCATAACTATACATAAGATCAGAGAGTCAATGATATACGCTGTGAGTTCACTGTTATAACTTTCACGATAAACACACTTACCACTCTACATGAGTGAGATATCATTAGAAGTCATATTTGAACAGAAGTCATTTCCTGTAATAAAATTTAACGCTCTCAAAGTTTATACCCACAGTCTTCAGAAACATTAAAAGTACACATTTGATATTACTGGAAAGATATTTACCTTCTTTAGGATAGACACTAAAGGCTATGAATTAAAAGTATAGTAACTATAAATTTAGCTTGATTTTTATGAGAGGAGATCCGTGTTATTGTTGGGAGCACTTTTCCTTAGTCATTTAGCCCAGTTCTACTGGCTCAATAATGGCATTTCTGCTCAAAATATTGGTGTCAAGATCCTTTAACATCTATTCAGGATATTTTCATAAAAATTTTAACTAAAATCTGATGCCTGTAGCTTCAATTGCAATTTCTAGGCAAAGATGAATTGGTGTCATAGAATTTATAAAACATTTTCCACCAAAGGAGTTTCAGTCCAGCAGTGCACATCAGTCAAATTGGAAAGGAATCACTAGAAATAGAAGACATAAACTCCATGGTTATATGTACCCTTTGAAGAGTTTTGTTTGTTTCCTTCTTTATGTTGTGCATCTGCTACGATCTGCCATTCTCATTCCCCGAAAGGAGCTATTTTTGTCCGACCTTCTCATAAGCTTCCCCCATCCTCCCTGTTGCCTTCCTATTCTGCACTGAGTCACACAGTGGTTCCACGCCGAGTGCAGACTCATCATTTACTGGGGGTGCTATAACTACATTTAAAACATGACTCCCTCCGCCTGGGAGGAACAATGTGAGAATCCTGCCAGCTTCTAAAGGGGAGCTGTGAAGACAGGCTTGGGATCAAGTACGAACGTCTGTACTGTATCCGTAGCCTTTCTGCGGCAGAGGAGACCATTCCCTGCGAACCCTCCTCACTGCTCTGCCTGGTCTTGTCTCATTGATGACAAGATGACAACGGCACCGGCCAAGGGCACAGAACCGTGAGACTGACTGGAGAAGGCGCTTCACTTCGGGGAAGCACATTTTGCCTTAAGAACATAGAAAGGCTAGTTTTCGTATTTTCTTCTATTTGTGTGTTAAAATACTATTGTTCGAGATCCTCCACCTTGTATTTCTACGCATGAGGGATAATGTGTATTTTCCAGCCAAATGCTCTTCACTTGCTTATAGTAGATACGATAAATTCTTATGCTGCCTTCTACCCCCACCTCTTTTCTCTGTCTAGCTCCTTTTCCTTTCCCTTTTTCTTTTCTTTTTCTAAAAACAGAAAATCTGGCTGGAACTATCCACATGCTAAGAACTGCAGAGGAGATGGACCAGGATCCAGGATCTCCGGGAAGCCACTCCTGGCGAGCTTCTTTCCCGACCCACAGGAATGCAGAGCTAGGGCTCTGGCCCACACTTCCAACCCAAACGGGGCTTTTTCTTCTCCCCTGTCAGACACAATTTGTCTCTCAGTTTTCTGCTGTTGGATTGCTGAGTGCCGAGTTTGACATTATTCAGTTTCGCCTTCTGGTCCAGCCGTCTGGACGGACTGTGTGGAGCGGACGTTTAGGTCCTCAGACACTCCAGCGCCCCTCACCCAGCCTTCTTGGCAGTGAGTCAGTTGGAACAATTCTGCCTTCACTTTTGGCCCCTGGCACAGAAAACCTGAGTTTTCTGCTTACTTTCCATGGATGGTTCTTCTGAAGTACAGCCCTGGCTGCTGCTACAGACGTTGTGTTTGTAATTATCCCAGCATTCGCCCTCGGTAGTAAAGGATGCTACTGGCAAACCATTCCCGCTGCCTGCCCTCTGGAGTTGGTGCGCTGCTCCCTGGCAGAGTCATCCTCATCAAGGGGCCAGACACCCCAGGATGTGACTGATCCCTGCACCTCGAGAATGTGAAGAAAACTTCACGCCCTGTGTGTGTGTGTGTGTGTGTGTGTGTGTGTGTGTGTGTGTGCGTGTCTGTGCGCGCGGGCACGCACACACAGCCCCATAAGTTTAGCTGAAAATGGATGTGTTGACTCATGGACAACTTTAGATCTCTGAAATGCTTAATTCACACCACTTCCCCTCTTCCGCATCTCTCCCTGCTTCTCTTCTCTCCACTCACCCACACTGCTTCAAAGTGTCCTGCCTGCATGTGGCTGCTAAGAACAACTTCTGCAGTTTGTAGCTTTTATATCACTTGAATCTCGGGAACAGTTACCAACACTGGCTACTTTCTCCAATTTAAAGGAAACATTAGTTTCCTAGCTTTTCCACAGTTCCTCTGCTCGTCCTCCAAGCCCATCTTTGCACATTCTATTTCTCAGTCGTGGAATTCTTGAGACATCCGGTGCGGGCCCCTGGGGTTCGCCTCGTTGACTCCCTCTGCGGAATCCGGGACTCCCTCTGCAGAACCGCACGCACCCATCTGTCTTACATCACTGCCCCTTGCAAACGTAGGTCTTCCTCCGGACATTGCTCTCTGAATGGAAATCCAAATGCTGGCCACCTTCCGAGCAGTGCCCCTGGAATGTTTAGAGGGTGCTGAGACCAAGCTTAACTTTTCTCTTCACTAACCTGCAGTGTTTCTTTCTTTGTCGTGCTCTGAAAGATAACTGCACAAACGGCACCCTGACAGCCTTCTTTCCTCTTTTCTACCCTGCCCAGTGTGAGTTGCCAGTCCTTACATTTCTTCTCTCCCATCTGAAGTCTCTCCTTCCCTTCCTTAACTCTCATTCAGTGCCAGCCCCAAGCCCCCTCAGTTTGCCTGACAAACTCCCCGAGTTTGATAAGTGTTTTCTCTTTGCCACATATGTATATTATCTGAACCATTCCCTGCCCCTCCAGGCTCCTCACACTGCTACCGTCATTGAGATGTTCTATCTCCCTGTTCCCTACTATCTTTTATTTTGCCTTAAAATCACTTGTGTTTTGGGTTTCTCATATTAGAAAATAGCAATATTTTTGTGTCTGATTTGTTTCACTTAGAATTATAGTTTGAAAGTGCACCAGTTTCCTAAAAAACACTCAAATTCATTTCTTTCCGGCTGAGTAGTACTCCCTTGTGTTTATGCGTTACACATTTTCTTTACCCATTCATCTGTTGATGGACATATAGGCTGTTTCCAAGATTTAGCTATTGTGAATTGCACTGCTGTGCATATGTATATGCATGAACCACTGTGACATGTTTTAACTTTTTGGGTGAGATACTCAAAAGAGGCATAACAGACAAATGGAATTTCTACTTTCAGTTTTTTAGTAGCTGCCATAGCTATTCCCACAGTGGTTGTACTAATGGTTCTAGCAATGGCTCTACCAAGAATGGAGAAGGATTCCTGTTTTCCTTACAACTTTGACACCATTTGTCAGTTTTTGAATTCTTGATGACGACCATTCTTTCTGGAGTAAGACAGAACCTCAGTGTTACTTTGCTTTACATTTCTTTAATGGTCAAAGATCTTGAACCTTTTTTCATGTATCTATTGGCTATTTGTACTTCTTTTGAGCAGTGTGCACTCACTGCTTGCCCTTTTTAGTTAGTTCTTTTATTTTCAGGGTGCAATTTTTGTGAATTCTTTATATGTTCTAGACATTAGTCCATCATGTGAGGAAGATTTTTCTCAGTCTGTGAGCTGTCTCTTCACTGTGTTGCTTGTTTCCTTTGCTGTGCATAAACTTTTAATGTGATAGCTCTGATGTGCTGACTCTTGGTTTTAATCTTATGCTGTTGGGGTACAGGTCAGAAAGCCATTTCCTACACCTATGTCTTCAAGAGTTTTGTGTGTTTCTCCTTTCAGCAGATTGTGTCTGTGTTTATACATAGGTCAATGATCCATTCTGATTTTATTTCAGTACAGAGGAAGGGATATGGGTTTAGATTCAGTCTTCTGTGTGTGAGTAACCAGTTTCCTCAGCATCATTTGTTAAAGAAGCTATCTTTCCTCCTCGGGATTTTTGGTCCCTTTTGTCGAAGATCAGATACCTGCATGAGTGTGTGTGAGGTTTTCTGCATCTTTACTTCTGTTCTATGGATCTTAATATTTGTTTTTGTGCCAGGACCATGCTGTACTCCTCACGTAGCTTTCTAGTATAACTTAGAACCTGGTGTTCTTGTTTGCTCTTTTTGCTTAGGATTGATTTTGTCATTCTCTTATCTATTTAATCAATTCCTCTTTGAGCTCAGTTGTGCAGTTGTTTTGATGTACCTTCTTTATTTCTTCAAAGATTCTGACCACTTGGCTTCTGAGTTCTTTGTCTGGTGCTGCTGCTGCCTCAGTGTCTCCGAGGTCAGCTTTGGGGAGCTGGGGGTCTCAGAGGTGCCTTGTTGCCTTGCTTTTGCCACTCCCTGCCCTCCTCTTCTCACTGCTGACTTGAGATCAGTGAGGGCAGTGAGCCTCTCACCACGGGGGAGGCTGTTCTCACCGGGTCCTGGGATGTGTTTTTGAGTTGGTTACACTTTGACGTTTCACTTTTCTTCAACCCATAAAATGTAATGATTTCAGGGTCTCCATGATTCCAGTCTCCTTTGGAAGGCTTGAACCCCAGACCCCTTAGAAACAAAGCTCACTAACGCGGACAATGAAAAGGGAAACCAGACATTGGTCTAGAGCAAAAACCAGTTAAAGGCAACCACTATGCCATCATTAAAAATAGAAAATAAATCACTAATAAAAATAAAGATAACTAAATATTGATAGACTATAAGATCCAGTAAAAGCTACCAGCATACCACCTTTAGGAATAGAAAAACATCTGCAACATTATATGGACACAAAGCCCAATTAAATATTGACATATAGCAAATATCTACAAAAAGCATCAAATATTCCATCCTTAAAGATAGAAAAGAATTTATAAAGACAGCACACAGTCAGCTAAATAACCAAAAATGTATAAATCTTACTGATAAAATTCAGAAGAACAGAGGAGGTGGGGAAAGGGAAAAATGAAGGCAGTAAAATTTCTAAAAAGAAAGAAAAGGAAGATGAGGAGAAGAAAAAAGTTATAGTAAATACAATTAAGGAAGAAAGGATACTTAGAATTAGGTAAATATAACGGTAAAAACAAAGAAAAAAGAATGAAATAAAGGGCAAAACATAGGGGAAAAAAGAAAAAAATTAAAACTTAAAATCAAAGGGAAGGAAAAATTAGTCCAGAAGTACTCCTCTCTGCACTTTGGCAGTTGCCAAGCCCTGTGGTACCGGAGCCCTCACACACTGAGGGGTGGGATAGTGAGTCACAGCAGGGCTGGTTTGGTTTCCATCCCCACTTTTCTGTGTGTGGATGCTGAGGCCTGCCCTGCCTTTCCTATTGGGCAACTCGGTCAATGGTGCTGCGTCTGCTTTAGGGCTGTGCTCACATCCACGGGTCTTAGAGTTTGTGCCCTCTAAGTGCCCCAAATCACTGCTTGTCCACCTAGCTTTATGGCCTATGGGATCGAGAGGTGACCCCTTGCCCCTGAGGCCTCTGTCTATACACCCCAGGATGTGGCAATGCCCTTCAAGCCAAGACAACCCTTTAATCACAATGGTAGATGGCCAAAGCAAGCAGACTCTGAGCTGTGTGCTGGAAGTAGGCTGTGAAGGGGCCAGGGCATCCCCTGGGTCTAACTAAGCTCAGTACTTTCAGATAGAGTCCTCTCAGAAAACCACACCACCTACCTGGCTTTTCACTGCAGAGGTGGAGAGACTACCATGTCCTTCTCAGCCAGAGCTTATTGCACTTGAGCTGCTTAGGGAGCCAATGGCAAGATCTCTCATGTCTGAGACTGGCTCTTGTGGCCAGGTCCCGGCCAGTTCCTGTGGTAGGGAGGCCCCAGAAGGCCTGAGCACGGCTGTTATGTGACTCCTGGCTCCCCGAGTAGCTCAATTTTAAACAATCAATAACTTTCTCAAATGGCCTCTGGTTATATCTCTCCCAGGTATGGCAGTGCTTCTCCAAGTCTAGTCTGTCACACAAAAGGAGTCACTTCCAGAGGAAAACCTGGTGCTACGTTTACAATTCAGAGTAAACATGGGCTCCACTTAGGGCTAGTGCTGCTAGTCCACTGTTAGTCCCTGGGGCTGCTGACCCTGTCTGGGTTTACCTTATTCTCATGGGGAAGGGTCCCCCTCCCCAGGATGCAGGGTTAGGGTTCCACGCTGCACTCTTCTCTGTGTTTGCGCCAGTTTCTCCAGTTACTCTTTGATTTCTAGTCTTCCTGTTCTCTCTTTCTTGATTCTCAGAGCTCTATTTCTTTTCCTGCTTGCTAAGTTTCTTCCTTCCAGATCAGGAAGAGGCTGTGTTTTGCCCCCAGCCTTCACGCCTTCACACCACCATCTTCTATCTCTACAGCTTTGTCTTCCATGCTAGCAAAGTGGCTCAGTCCCCTTCTGAGAGTCCAGTGAAGTCCTTATGGCTTCCTTCCATTGGGAATGTCTTTCCCATGATGGAAAGTGTTAGGTATTTAAAGTTTCTAGAGAATTGCAGATCCCTTCAGCATATAACAAAAAACTACCTTTTCTCATAAATAGAAGATTTAGTATGAGTTCTCAATAACCATGTGTATAGGAAAGGCCCATAAAAGAAAGATCCTAAATATTCACTTAATAGAAAAAAAAAGTAACACTTGAATTACATCGTTCTGCAGAGCTGTCTGTGATTCTGATCCTCCGGTTGCTCATGTGTCATTTTTACTAGCTTTGATTATTTTCTGATGTTCTTCCTCTGCTCACTCCTCTACATCATCTCCGTGCTCTTCACATCTCCTGCCTGCCCATGGACACTAGTTGATGACGTTGGCAGTTGCAGTTTTACCCAGAGATAACTGGAGGAGTCCTAAGCCATCCCCCAAAGGTTGCCTGAAGATACCTGCTTTTAGCATTGCTTTTGCATCACTCTTATATGTCCACAGTCTTTGGAAACAAAAGATAGCATTATTGGGGCTGGGGATATAGCTCAGTGGAATAAGTGCCTCCCTAGCAAGTGCATAGGTCCTGAGTTCAATCCCCAGTTCCGCCAAAAAAAAAAAAGATAGCATTATTCTACTTACGCATTCTGTTTCAGTAGTAGCATTTCCACTTGTAAAATATCCTAATTCTCATTCTCATTTCAAATCCTAAAAAATGTAACATCCCCACTGATATACACTTCATTTATTAGGTGTAAGGACAAACACTGTTGGGAAACAACCCCAAGAATAATTTTTATGCTTTGTTTTCACATTGAAAACCAGATTAGCTCAGCATGAGAGAGTGTGTGTGTGTAAAATTCAATGAAGGCTACCGGCAAGCTGCTGCAGCCTTTTTTTCTCTAAACAAGAAAAGGGTTTGAAGCGCACCAGGCACTGCCTTTATGGCGATCTCTCCTGCTGCTGACCCTCTGCACGGTGCCTCCTACAATGTGCCCTGAGTTTTCTGCAGGACAGCTGAAGCCCTGTTCATAAATCTTGCTTTTTCCATGAGGTATTCCTTGTCATGGTTAAAACTGCAACTCATTGCCACCAAAACCCCTTGAAAACACATACAATATCTCTGATTTATTTTCTTCCCTAGTCATAAACCCCTGACTACTGCTTAGCTTTCTTTCTGCTCTCACTCTTTCTAAAATATAAACTTCAGAAAGATAGTGGCTTTGGCACCTTTTTGATAACTGGTATCTCCCCAATTTCAGAACTTGATTGTCCTTGTTGAATAAATGTGAGCAAACAATTACGTTTGTGCTCAATGCCACAAAGTTATGAGTCCTCAAGAGCCCCATGATTCTCATTATGTCTTTACAGACTACTTTATGGAGGATGACAAACACAACACCAATACAAACAATTAACAAATTGGCAAAACTTTGAGTAAATGATTACAGGTAGTTTTATTCTACATGAAGCTGTGTACTTTAAGATTTTAATAGCATTTTAGTTTTTAATACAGTTTGTACTACTTGACCGTTTCAGGGAATATCATTTCGGCCATCTGCCAGTTTTGCTATTTATTTATTTTCTCATTTCCATTAGATTGTATTTTATGTCCATTATGCATAGATCACATCAGAGTTTAAGAGATAATTTTATTCATTTTGGTTTCCAGGAGATCCGTGTTAGGGCACATTCTTAGTAAGTATGACCATCCAAAATTGACTCATGTTAATTCTGTCCTTATTTTGAAATTCTGGCTAATGGAAACACAATTTCCTCATATTAAAAGATATGTTATTAAAATTGTCTTTCATAAATGCAAGAAAAATAATTTATGCCAACACTGTATGATTTTTCCACCTACCTGAATGTGATCGAGTTATTTCTAATATTTCTGTTTGGCTGTTTGCTTACAAGATTTGCAGTGTCACAGTGTGTCTGTTCATGCTGGTAACAGAGTTAGGGGTGCGTGGGCTTTCTTCCTCGCCATCCACATGTGGAGGTGCTACTTTTACCAGAGTCTGCTGTATCCGCACAAGCCATTGTCCTCGCTTTCGCTGTACAGATGCTGCTCTTCAGTCTGCTCCAGCAGAGGCCAGTGGACACAGCATGAAGCTTTCTAGAGCCCACTGAAACATGACTGAGTTCAGTATCAGCTTGTCTGATTTCATGTTTTCAGCAATTAACTCAAAGACTTGGCAGAAAAGGACATCCCACCCCCACCAATAGACACTGTCTGTGAAGAGCAGTGAGTAATATGCAGTGTTTCAAAGCCTCGCTGCTCCGTAGCCTTCCGGTGGGTCTGAGGTATGGGTTTGCCCCTGGTTTGTGCTCAGAACTCCTGCCACTATGACTCTTGCAGCCCATGACACTCTGCTGCCCATCAGCACAGCGGATGTGGTCTTCAACTTTCGGAGAACAGACCTGTCCCAGCCTGGCAAAGCAGGTGTGTTCAACTTGACAGCTATCACATGCTTCAGGGGCCAAGGATTCATGACTGGGCTCCCAAGTGGTTTTAAAAATGCATTTTAAGTACATATGTCTCCTATTCGGTGTTGGTGCCTTTGAGCCTACAGTAGTTTAATTAATATTCATCAAAAGAGCAGTGGCTCTCCATAGGCTTGTGTGCACTGTGTAGCTTGAGTCAGATGTATTATAATTCCTCGCTTGGTATTAAAACAGGTGATAGGCACAGAATCCCTTCCCTAGCCAATCTTTGCCTGTCTTTCCTTCCTCATTTGCATGTATTAGAATTATACTAAAATCTCAGGAACCACTAAAATTATCGAGGCCATTTCTCTCACCTTGTGGTCTCTGCTTTGTAAATCCCAGCCAACTCAGCATCCTCAATGCCCACTCCTCCTGCAGGAGTCCAGAGAAACCCCTGACTTTGTTTGGATTCGCCATACTCCTATTGTATTGCAGAAATTGTCTCTAAACCCAAATCTCCTGTGATTGGTTTTCCTACCTCAAGAATACTTGTCCCGCACTGCCCGTTGCCTAGCATCTACAGTGCTTAGTGCACAGTGCACAGCGCATCTGTGTCTTCCGGTGGGTTTGGAAGAAGAGCGCTGTGACAAACAGCCTCAGTCTTCCGCCCCACTGCCGAGCCCACTGCAGAGCAGCACTGCCGGCTCTGGTTACACACCGTGCCCCAGCGTGCTTGTCGCCCTGTCCCTCCGAGTAAAATGACCACGCAGTGTTTGGCTTCTTTCTGCTAAAGAGCTGATAGCCACTTTGCTCTCCCTATTTTTTTCACATTCCTGTGGTAAATATCTGAAACAACAAGAAAAATGAGTGAGTTTATAAAATGTCATTCATCGGATCACTAACCTCCACGCCCGTGCGTGTCACTAAGAATAGGCCCGCAAGAACTTAGCTGAAAAGAAGCAATACTGTCAGGCCATGGAATGGCACCTGCCTTCCAAGAGACCAGTGTTAGTCAACAGAAAGGATGGACGGATTCAAGCCTGTAGTCATTTCCAGTTGTTGCGCTACTACCTAGAAGTTACAAACCATAATCATTTCCTGAGGTTTAAAAATGCCCTGATTTTTACTGTCATATTTCCCTCCTGGGGTCCAGTTGTAGGATGAAGTAGAGTTGTGCAGTGTTTGATGTGTAACTCAGATTGTGTCCCCAGGAGTGCTTTCCATCTCGGTGTGGTGGAGGGGAGCTTTTGGACAGATGGATGCTAAGGCTGGACTAGGATAGCCTGGGTCCTCTGAGGACAAGTTACCGTTAAGAAGCATAATTCGTACTCTCCTCTCTCTGAAACTCTGCCATTCTCTGAGTTTGGGGGAACATAGTATTTTTATCTGGGAACGCCTCAGCAAGCCAGCAATCAGCTCTGTGGTCTCAAGGCCCAGCTTATAAGCACTGACATGTATCTTCAAGAGCGGAGGGGCTCACACAGTTGCAGTTGCAATCATGAGTGAACAGATGCACCCACACTTCCCAGCATGAAGATGGAGGGCAGCTGTGTCATTCGACCTCCGTTATGGAGCCTAAAAGTCCCAGAGCTTTTCCAGTTGCATGATTTATATTGTTAAAGCAATAAGCTTGCTCAGCAAAACATGATTCATTTCTATGGTTAGGCACTTCTGTATTTCATCTTCCTGGGTGATTTAACACACACTAAGTTCTGTTTAAAATGTTATTTTACCTCTATTTCATCAAATATCAAAAAGTAATCATATCTATAAGGAGAATATGTTGAATATGTGGGTGCTATCTTGAGTTGCCTTTGGATAGACAGTGTTTGCTTACTATTACAATATGTGTGAGGTAAATTGGTTATGGAAACTATTATTATAAAACACTAATGTTGAGATAATTTTGGCTCCAAATCCATGCTGCCATATTAATTAGTGATTTAACAGAATGAGTAATTATCTTTACCATAATAACATCAGTTTTCAAGCACGAGACATATATAAGTGTGCATGTATGGGTATGTACATATGTATACGGAAACCAGCAACAAACCTCATACTGTTGTATTAAAAAGAAACTTCCATATGAAAGCCTTCAGGTTTTGCTGTTATAAATTTCATAGACTATATACTTTGTTTAGCTCTCAAAGAAAAGGAAAAACACACATATGCATATATAAATAGATTTAATACATATGCTAAATTTATAGTTGTACCTCATGGCAAAGAGTTGAACTGTACCAAATAGAGTCACCTTGAACTTTAGTAAACTTTGGTGTCTTTCTGTTCCTACTAACCCCATCTTGGCATAAGTTCTGAACTTCAGAGCCTGCAGCAGTCTAGGAGAATGTGGTAAAAGCTCATAGTAAGAATCCAGTCCGTAGGTTTTGTCTCTCCATAGCCATATATTTTTAAGAGAGGGCTGTTAAAAACTGCTCACGCATTGGCACACTTATGCAATCCTATAGTAGATGTTTCATGTTTCTGAATTCACCCAGCCTCATAGCCACCCTGAGGGGTAAGTGCTATTATTTTTCTCCTTGTTTTGTAAACAGAAAAACTTATGCCCAGAGTGATTAGAAAACTGGACCAAGTTTCTGCAGCAATTCAGTTCCTGCCTGACACTCTGTGCAGTCAGCTTCCCACATCAGCACAGGCTGAGCTCCGGGTTCTGTCTGGAAGGTGATGTGACACATTCTTCTGGGGTTTTCTTGTCCTTGGGCTTCCATTCTGCTGGCTTCCCAGCTCACAGCTGCACCACTGAGAGAAATTTGGGAAACTGAGGGTTAGGATTGCCCACTCCAAGAGTCTGCAGGGCTCATGTCCACTAGGCCAGTAAGCATGTAAACATTACTGCATATTCGCAAACCAATGGTTGAGCCACTTTCCTAAGTGTTTGTCATATTCTGAGGGTCAGGATGGATGTCTGTTGCTCCATGCAGGGATGTGGACAGTGATACCTGAGCAGAGGATGCTGGGTCATCGCCTTCACTCTCTTCCTCTTCTTGCTGTCTGGCTTCAGTACCTCTGCTCTCGCGTTCTTTCAAAGGTTCACTCAATGAGAAAAGCTTGTTCTAATGGAGTATGTATTATTGCATGCCCATTAAGTTAGGAGTTTAACTCCATGGTTAAACAGTTCCCTCCCCACCTAAGTTGAAAAGCTTTTCTTTCAGGAGTCTTGGGTTTCCCTTGAAATCAAAAATATATTTTCATGCACAGTTTGCAAATATTCCCCCCTCTTCCATAGGTTTTCTCTTTACCTCTTCATTGTTCCTTTTGATGTGCAAAAGATTGTTTATTTTTTTTTTATTTTTTATTTTTGGCGGTACTGGGGATCGAACTCAGGACCCTGCGCTTGCTAGGCAGGTGCTTATTCCACTGAGCTATATCCCCAGCCCCCTAAAGGATTGTTTAATGTAATAGCAATTGCCTATATTTTATTTGCTGATTACTTTTGAGGTCCTTCCTTAGATCTCTCAAGGAGCATTTCTACTATATATTCTTCTGAAAAATATGCATCTGATGAGAGATCATTACCCATAATGTATAAGGAACTCAACTAACCAGTAGAGAAGTAAATAATTTCAATTTAAGAGTGTGCAAATGTTATGGTTGATACATTGTGTCAACTTGGGGAGTCTAGAGGCTTAGCTGAGTGATTCAGGAGGAAACCAAAGTGCTTACTTTGTATACATCCTGAACCTGTGGAAGAGGAGGGCATGGAGATTGTGTGAGAGGTTCACACCCCCTGGGTGGGGGTAGGCTGTTTATAATGTAAGAGAAGGAAAGAGGCTGCTTGCAGCCATTCCTCCCCTTTTGCTGGTTGTTTTGCTGTGCTCTGCTGCCATGAACAGTTTGCCCTCTGCCATGTGCCACTGTGCCTCAGAACCAGCCAAGTATGGACTAAAACCTCCATAAACTGTAAGCTAAATAAATCTTTTCTTCCTTCATTTTGGATATTGGGTATTTTGTCTCAGCAAAGAGAAAAACGTAACCAAGACAGCAAATGACTTGAATAACTGGTTCTCAAAAGAAGCCATACAAATGGTCCACAGCATGTGAAAAAATTCTCAGTATCGCTAATCATCAGGGAGATGTAAGTCAAAGATAGAGTGAAACAGTACCTCACACCAATGAAAATGTGTTAGCAAAACAACACAAGGTAACAAACGCCAGCATATATGTGAAGAAAAGTGAAGCGTGTCCACTGTTGATGGAAAGGTAAATTAGTGCAGCCACGGTATCCACCTGTGTGGAAGCTCCTCAAAACTTTCTTGTAATCCAGTAACTCCACTACAAGGTACCTACTTAGAGAACAAGGAGTCAGTATGTTAAAGGTACAATTGTATGACAGTGTTCACTGAAGCACTATTCACAGTCTCCAAGATATGGAATGCAGCTAAGTCACCATCAGTAGGTGAGTGGATGAGAAGAGGAGGCACACACACAGCAGAAGACACTTTGTTCTTCAAAGGGATGGGAGTCCATTACTTGTGGGCACACGGATGAACCTGGAGGTCATCGTGGTAAGTAAAATAGGCCAGGCACAGAGAGACAAACACCGTATCATCTAGATTTTCTAGATTTGAAGTGGATCTAGAAAAAGAGATGTTGTGGAAGTACAGAGCACAAGAGATGTCACCAGAACCCAGGGGAAGGACAGAGGGATGGGGAAAAATTAGTCAATGGGTACAAAGTTTTGCAAATGGAATAGGGGTCCACAGATGGAGGGAAGTTTTGGTAATCTTTCCCTCAGTTGGGTGACTGGGTTTAGCAATATTGGAATGAATATTTCAAAATAACTAGAAGAAAGAATTCTGAATATTCGTACACAAGGGAATATATGATGTGGATTTATTAAATACCAAGATTAGGTTATTATACAATGTGCGCACATATTGAAACAGCACACTGTTCCTCCATAAAAACTGTACAATTGTTATGTGTCAATTAAACACACAATTTTAGAGGCTGGAGGAGTAGCTCAGTGCTTGAGCTTTGTCCCTCCTGTAGCCAGGGCACCACATCTCCTCAGCACGACATGCACAAAATCAATGCAGGAGGAAGCAAAACATCCAAAAACAAAATTCCAACAGAAACACATTCTTTAAAGCAGAGCATGAGTCACGAATAATTTGCTCTTCTTTTTGTTAACTATATCTTCATCTTCTTGAGGCGTGAAACTAAAATACACTCACTACATGAAAGAAGAGTCACTTAGGGAAAAAAACTAAAACATCGATTAACAGTTCAAAATTTTCTGACATTAATTCAAGACTCTAATCTTTCGTTTCAGCCTCCAAAACAGTAATAATTTACACATTTCATTTCATTTTATATTTTTTAAAAATTCTATTAATGTGTGTTTCCAATACATAACGAGCACATTTATTTTGGAGAATCAGTGCAGGTATATAACACAAAGCTCTCATCTTAAAAGTCTTGAGAATTATTTCCATTAGTACTATCAAATATCTTATGTAAAAGGCGCTTAACAGTCTCTTCCAAAGGAGTGTGAGATCTTAGGACAAATTCTAAGGAACATAAAAAGTTATAGTAACCTCTTCTGGATCTCGGGAGGCGAGAGAACTGAAAGTGTAAGAAGAGAGCTGCAGTCCTGTGCTTCTGCTCTCAGCTCCGCCCGGGGCTAAGTGTTGACTGTTGACTCTGATGACTAGTCATCCCAGGCTTCCCCTGGGCCTTACCCAGCTAACATCTCAGAGCATCCTGTGGGAATCATGTATCTATAACTGTCACAACTTCATCACAGGCGGAAAGTAACGTGTCTAAGACCTGATAAAAAGTACATAAATAGCAGAACTGCTTGAAGGAGGAGATGTACTGTCCTGATGTAATATTTCCCGATATCTAAGAGTACCATCTAGATCAAAATAGTCCATAACTCTAAGTGGGAGCTGGCAGAAAAGGCTTTAAAATTTTGCGGTGGACTTTAGATGTCATATATTTATCACTGTGATCTGTTACAGAATATTGTCTTTGGATGTGGATACTGGATATTTGCTGGCTAAATGCTTTGCTTGCGGTCAGCTCTCTCTGCATCTCTTGCTTTGAATGCATTACCTGTTCACTATCATTTTAAAAATCCTTGCATACAGACCTTACTGACCTCTTATTCATTGTGCTCATTTCCCCAGCAGTGGTTGTCATGGACCCTGAAGTATGGGATCTACCTCTGTGTTAAGATTCTCACTAGACAGTGAGTGAGGTATTCTCACCACGCACGCTGTCAGGCTGACTTCAGCAGTGAAACACATGAATTCATACTTACACAAGAGAACATAAATTTGGCATCATAAAGATGTCACTAGAAAGGACAGCACACAATGATAAACAGTACTATGGCCTTGGCTGGAAATCAAATAACACACTTTTTTAGTTCCCTTGAAGAAAATATCGACGAAGACAACTCTACTCCATCTGTCTTCCACTGAAATATTGCAATGATTTGAAAACGTGAAAGTGAGTTTTTTTGCTGAAGTTTGAAATGGTGACTCCTGGGCTAATGGGTCACTGGGGGGGGGAGCTGCGTGTAATCTAACATTTCCTGGGCCTGAGGGCGTCGGGAGTTTGCATCTGAGAACTGAGACTCTTTCTTGATTAATTCACAGAGGTAAAAGTTTAGCTGTAATTTGTGTCAAAAAGCTCTCTTAAGGTAAATGTAACTTCCAGCCTGTGATCTGATTTTTTGGGCCCATTTTAACTTTCTTGCTGTTTTGAGGAAGACTTTTCTCATTTCTCTGCCCTCCCTGGTACAATCTGGAAAAAAATACAAGGAAGAATCTTGAGTTTAGAGAAATGCTGGAGACCATAGTAAAGGCATCTCCTACCCCAATTTAGAATCTTTAGAGAAACAATAACCTGTTGTAGTTTATAACAAATTACTGTCCACACTGAAAAGAGGTTCTGATGATATAGTAGCCCCCAGTTTTACAAGCACAGGATTTTGAGTGTTTTATTTTCTGATTTTCCTCTGGAGCGTTAGCTCCCAAACTTGTCTCCACACTGGCTGGACCAAGGCAGTTTTAAAATTGTAAGTCCCCCAGTCAGAGATTCATGTACTAGGCACTGCTCTGGCTTCCCGGACATTCGCCTAGCTGACACGAGTGTGCATCTAAGACTAAGAACACTTCGTAAATTCTGTGGAAAGTCTCCACCCTGTTCCTTGATCTCCTTCCAGTGGTGGCCTCGCTCTCCCGTTGCCTCAGACAGCACGCTGGATGGCAGGCTCAAGCCTGCTCTGAGTCAGCTGCGCATGACTTTCTTATTAAAATACAGCTTGTGCTACCATGAGTGTTGTCCCTACAGTGCAGCTCTGCCATGCACTTTCCAAAGAGGCTCAACACAGGTCTTTTGCTGCTGGTGCTGTACCCACGCTCCCGGCTACTGCAGGCTTCCAGTATTCGTCAGCCAGGTTTCTTTGTACGCCTTCTCTAACTGTGTACATACTCAACTATTCCTTAAGTTCTGTCCCATTGCAACATCTATCCAGGTGGGAAGAAGGCGGGAAGTCATCATTTGCTGGTAAGGCTGCAGGAAAGACTGTCTTCTTGTGCTCATTTATTAGATCCAGCACAAGCCTGGGGGGATCATCTCCCAGAGTTCACTCCTGGTGTGAAAATGGTATCTCAGCTCACCTTAGGCTCAGGTTGAGCCAGAGAGCAGGATTAGCACGCGGATAATCTTATCCTTTCCTGTCCTCGGGGGACCGCTGCCAAGAAAGGGAAGAGAGAGGGGACAGGGGACAAAGAGAGGAAAATGGGTCTGCTTCCTCTGGGTCTTTGAACCACTTTACTGGGGAAATTTGTTCCCCACTGAGTGAGGACAGGGAAAAAGAAATAGATTTACTTCCTTGCTAATCAGGCATACGGCGGCTTGGCAACTTGGCCCCCGGAACATGAGATGAGTAGAGAAGACAGGACCACGGGGCTTTGTCCAACCTCTCTCCGTTCCTGGGCGACACGGGCCGATGCAGAAGTGTGCCTTAGACTCCAAGGGGGGCGGAGACGGGCAGCTGACAAAACAGGGAGGAAACGGCAGGCAGAGTGAGATGATGAGAAGGCCCCATACCATCGCCTCAGCAAGATAAATAAAGCATGAGTTCATCCCCCGGGACTTTGGCACAGACTACAGCAGTTTCCAGAGTGGACCGTGTACAACAGCCAGCTTAGACCCAGGGCCTGGAGAAAGCTGCCTTCCCCAGCCCTGCGAGAAGAATAAGTCTTCAGCTTCCTTCAGGAACTCATTTAGATATCATCTGTGACCTAACACATGCCAAGTACAGTCAGGTCTGAGTAGTTTTATATGAGATGAACTACAGGGATTGTTGAAATTGTGTGATTCTGGCTAAGGCTACACAGGATTAGGTATCTAGTTTATTTTTCAGGTAAGAGCTGTGTATGAACTCTGGAAGAACGACTTAACAACACCTGAAAACCAAGCCCAACTTGCTTCCTCTGTAAATTCACATTGTAGAAGGAGAGCTCCACTGAGAAGCCGGAGCCATTGGGTGGAAGTGGTCCGATGAACTCTCCTCAAACAGTCCTCAGCCTCTCTGTGTGGTCGGCTTCCTGCTCAACCCCACGCAGGACAAACCTTGCATCTTATCCCCAGCTGCTCAGACCTGCCTTCACCTCCTGGACCTTACTCCTTGTCTTACTTTCCCTGTATCTTCATTCTAGCCTTTCTCTCTGGGTGATTCACAGTAGCTTTGAAACAACTTTCACCACAAACTGGGTAAGCAAGATGCATTAGAAAACTAACTGTCCTCAACTCAACACATTTCAATGATTTCTCTATTTGCACTTCCATCTAATAGCATGAGTCCATATTCTCTTCTACACTGGATTTCTTTGCCACTGCCTTAGAAATGCCCCATTCTCTTTTGCCCCAAACATCTAATAACTTATTTGTAAATCCAAAGGCCTTCCGCAGTGTGTGCTCTTTGCCCTCCAAGGCGTGCTTCCCAGTTTCCTTTCATTCTATGGCCCTTCACTTCAGATACTCTCTGACCCCTCTGGCCACTGTGCCCTATCCTTCCTCATTACCTCTGCCTCTTCAGCCACCCTTCCCTAGTGCAGTCCTCCTGGGAGCTCTACCCGTGTAGGGCATTGTCATGTCCAAAGGTAGGTTATTTTAAAATGCAAACATAAAAGTACCGAGGCACTCAGTAGCATGTTCACTGTAGGACTGTGCTATTTGGGCTGTATCACCAGTAGTTCTCAGCCATGTGAAATAGTCTTGCTCTCTGGTCCCACTACACAAAGTTCTCCTCTACCTGAGAGCCTGTCCTGCTTCCTGGCTCGTCGCTCTGTGGCCTCTGGGACCCATGCCAGGTGACTCTCTCTTCAGTGCTCTTCCAAGTAATAAATCCCAATTGTGTGTCTCAAGTGACAAATGTCAACTCTTTGAGTCTTAATAACATTCCATTTCAGCTTCTAGGCCATTTAAGTCAAGATGAATCATGATATGGTTCATTCCCCCTGACAAAACTTGGCTTTTAAAGATAAAACACCGTCTTATTAATATTTGCATACCTGTTTACTGCCAGTTTTCTACAAGGAACTGAAATGAAAGATAACTGATCAGTGAAACAATAAATAAGTACATATTATACCACCTCATATGATATCACACAAATAAGTACATGTATGTGAGCACACGAGTGCACATTCGCAGACTATGTCTGTATGAAACCTGAACTGCGGGGAAACACCCATCTCGGCCCACATGGCACGCTCACGCCAGGGAGAGCCGTACTCTTTCGAATTCAACACTAGCTTTCAAGGCAACATCATCCCACATCTTTTGTAAACACATCAAAAACAATGGTGGAGTTTCAGCTCATGCAGGGCAAACCCTGGAGTCAATTGTTCTTATAAACACAAGGAGACACCCACACCCTCTTAAAACAGTTTCCTTTTAGTTCTGATGTCTGTGGCTGCTGTGAAGGAAAGAACCTGACGTTCTGCTGGATGGGTTTAGGCCGGCTGGACAAGTCTGCAGGGAGCGCTCTGCCTCCGGCTAAAACTGGAGATGTGCGGCTCTCCTGGCTCTCTTGCTATCTCTGCCCCTCCTCTCCCTTCTCCTGTTTCTCCTTTTCCCATTGTTCCTTTGCACCCGGCCGCTGACTCCCGGACACCACCTGCCCCGCTGAGCAGTGTCTGCGGAGCTCCACCGCGTGACTCTGAAGAGGAGGGCTCTGCCTCTGTCCTAAGGAGGGACACATCGCGGAAGGCGGATGCCCCAGCAGGCAGCGGTTACTGCATTCTCAGCTGTTACTCTGCAAGGAGCATCTCGGTAGTGGGTTCAACACAAACACCCCCTTCAATAAAAACAACACATCAAAGCATCAGTGGGGATTTATACAGCTTGCAACAGGGTTCCCTCCAGACAAGGTGAGAAAAAGGGTTAGATCCATGTAACACTGCAGGTACAAAGAGGGGAGACTTTCCTTCATGCTATGCAAACACTCCACAAAACAAGCACTCCAATAAATTAATTTTCAGTGATTAATCAAGAGTTTGTTTTATACTCAGTGTTGTTTAATGAGTAACTTATCCTTATACATTTTACTGAGTAATCATTACAGTCAACACTGTACCAAATGATAGTGATACTTAGGTTTTAAAAAAAGACATAAATATAAAACCATTTGGAAATGCATTTGCACTTCTTCTGAGAAGGCGTAGCAGGCACATTCTCTAATAGACACGAATATGTAGAAGGAAATAGTCCAGTTTCAAAAATAGGTATTTCTTGAGTGGACACCAGTACAACCATGCAATTAAGGAAACGGAAAAAAATCAGGCTTAGAACAGAGCTCAGCATTACGATGCCTGTCTAGCATGTGCAGGGCCCCATGTTCTATCCCCACGTACACCAAAACTAAAAACAAGTTAAAACAATTACAAGAATGAAAATTCAAGCAGCTGAAACTGTCCTCAAAATGCTTCAAAATTTCAGGAGATGAGGAAAGCACTGTGTCCCTAAGCTTCATCAGTTATCTTGTAAAGCCTGTACTTGGGATTGCTCAAGGAAGAAGCTACTTCAAAGAAAAGATAAAACTCTTCAAGCATAATTAGAAGTCTATCTTCTTTCATGCTTAATGCCATCAAAAATTACTATTTCCACTTACACATAACTACAGTAACTTATTACTTTAGCTTCTGTTTCAAAAGTAGTATTGCTAAATAAAAATAATATTTTTATTTTTAAGAAATTTACATAAAATGACTATGGAACATTCTAGGTGGTTATTCTCTGTGTTCCTCAGTATGATCTTGAAAATGTAAATGGACACACACAAAAATCATAATATTTATAAAATTCTCATATCGATTTGATACAGCAAAAAAATGAGTTCTGGGCACATAAAAATTAGGTGTGAAATCTTATGGAAGTCTATCTAGATGTCTCTTTATATATAAAATTATATATGGCAACTAAAATTAAAATAAAATCTAATATGTGTTCTTTCTATATAGTGCAGAATTAAGTACAGACTATTGTTAATTAGAGTAGTAAAAATATTGGTGTAATATTAAACTTATTCAAGATATATTTTAATTTATTACATTAACAAAATTATGAATGAGTTTATGACCATAATAGGTTTACAATAGGGTTATGATACAAACATAACTCATTAGCTAAATCTGAAAACCAACAGCTCTAAAATTCAGGACTGGCTTATTCCTTTTCTATTAAAAGAACTTATTGTCTCACTAATGATTTATTTCCATAAGGACTGTTTACTGAAAGCCTACCTGTAAGGAACATACACGTGAATAAATGACAGCATGTTTCATGATGGTTGAAGACCAGTGTTATTTCTGATAAATTTGGTGACACCACTGATTGCTTAAATTTAAATAAGTGAACCCTTCATGTATTGCTTTCCACTTCTGTACAATAAGAATGCCAAAACTATGTAATTTTCTGGTTTTTTGTTGTTTTGCTGCTGGGGATCAGGCCCAGGGCGTCAAGTGCACTGCATAACACTCTAATACTGACCTATATCCCTAGGGCCTTTTAAAATTATATTTTGAGACAAGATCTTGCTAAGTCGTGCAGGCTGGCCTTGCCCTTGCCATCCTCCTTCCTCGGCGTTCTGCATAGCTGGGATTACGCGCACGCGCCGACAACACTGGGCCCCATACTATGTAATTTTACACTGCCACGAAGTATTCTTGAAATGAAAATACATAAATTGTCCACCCACTCATGGCAACTAACCATAACTGGACCTTCATCAGTATTCACCTCAGATAGCCAGGTGGAACAAAATTGCATATATGGAAATGAAATCTGGCTAGAAAACTACCGTAGCAAAAGGCCGACCTGTGCAGTCAGGCTTTAGGGACAAGTCTACATCATTGCTACTGTTCAGTCCTGCTTCTCTACTTATAATAAATTTAAGGACAAAAACAATCCCTATTGTAATAGAAATGAAGCAATACAATGTAGTACAAGGAATATGGAATTTGCAGCCATATTGGCTCTAAATCCTGAATTTAATGGTATTTTAATACTGGAAAATTCATTCAAAGCTTCTGAGACTTTATCTCATCTCACAAGAAATAAAGCGAAAATAAATCTTGTTTTATTTACCATTTAAAATTTAACTAAGAGATCTACTGCACAGCACAATGACTGTAGCTAAAACTATGTTGTGTTCTTGAAAAGTGCTGGGAGCACATATAAAGTGCTTGCACACAAAAATCACTGTGCATGTGTTAATTGCTTAACATAATTAGTCCACAATGTGTATAAGCTCTTCCAAACATACTTAAAAGGGTAAAAACAATTTTAGTCATTAATTAAGAAGACAAATATATGTGAAAGAATACACGTTTTTCTTATCATTATATTTTCCATGTAAAACGAAAGTTCAGCAAAGATATAAATTTGTGTTTCTTATATATAGAAGGAATATAAATTTGAAAGGCTTTGGCTCATTTTTATGAATTTGCTTTTAGGATAAGTAACTTCAGATGCATTTAATTCATTTACAGAAACATGAATCACTCAGAGAGGAAATACTGAAGAAAATCCTACTGTTTAAATTCCTATAAACCTTCAGAAAATTAAAATTAAAATTAAAGGTGTATACTTCATGACCCTTTGAAACAAAGTTGTCTAAACAAGATATCTTGATATTCAGCTTATGTTTAAAAGAAAAATCATTATTTTAATAAACAACTTTGAAATTTGATATATATCAATATCTGGAGAGATCAAACTAATATATTTATGCAGGAGCCGCTTCAAATGTGTGTCCTGTATAGTCACTGGCTTTAATATCTCTCATTTACTTACAGAGAATAGTTTTAATCCAAATTTTATTAGAAATATATGCTATTCAAGATGCTACATAAAAATTATACTAGATGTACGAAATTAATACTTATTTTTACTTAAGAGTTGCATAATAAAATCATTCAACTCAGAGTAGGAAATACTTAGTATGTATATAGTATTTTTATAAAATCAATTTCTGTTCTCATTTATAGAATCATTTTTCTCAAATATCTGCAGCGCTGCTGTCATATATGTGTTACATATATGTCAGCACATATATATCTTATCACACACATATGTACATATTACTCATGGTCAATGGTTAGAGACAGATACATAAAAATATACCCACAGGAAAACAAATGCCAACATTATTTTTAAATAAAAGAATGTGCTCCATGTGATTTGTATTGCCTGAAAAATTCATCTCTCAAATGTGAATTACTACCAAAGAACAACAAACACCTTACTGTAACATCCCTATGTGGTTTTAATATTTTAAAACTTAATTTTTAAAAAAGATAGAAAAATTTAATTGGAATATAAAATCAGAGTCTCACAGCTTATTTGCTTAATAGACTGTCTGTGCTTTTACTCCGAATACTGAAGCTGATGCCGGTACGGGGT
The DNA here is from genome assembly GCA_004027595.1 of Dinomys branickii. Classification (NCBI taxonomy): domain Eukaryota; kingdom Metazoa; phylum Chordata; class Mammalia; order Rodentia; family Dinomyidae; genus Dinomys; species Dinomys branickii. The sequence goes on from PVLD010003161.1 coordinate 116,763, forward strand.
GACTGAAGTAAGACCAGTACTTCCCCCACTGCACTTCTTTGATTATTTGCATCCAAAAAATTCCACATTTTCCTTTGTCTAAATTTCACACGTTCATTCCTACAGCCAGCACTTTTGCTTGTTTGGGGATCAGATCCAACTCTGGGCCCTGTGTGCCTGCTAACCACTCATTCCACCACTGAGCTGCACCCTCAGGGTCCCAATCTGCAATTCAGAGCACTCACATGTGGGCCAAAGTGACTCAGAGTCTCAGGATGTAAAGAAAAACAAGACAGCTTGTCCTAGTTATCTAGCATAATTTTATTATCCATGTTGACATGAGTGTTACATTATGAAACAGCATGTGCAGTGCCGTGCTTCATAGAGGTGAGCCTGACCTGTGGCTTCATGTCGGGACAGTCCTTTCTATGGAGCTGTCTGGAGAAAACCAGGATGTACGGTCCACCCTGGTGAAAGTAGAGTGGGATCACGAGGGAAACCAGGGTAGGGCGAGGCCCGCGGAACGGGAGTGACGAGCTCACTCCATGCCCAGGGACTGACCCCGATCTCTAGTGGCTCCGGAGGAACACAGTCTGCTATTCACAGCCCTACTCACAAGCATGACAGAAGAGCCTCTAGAGTGGAACCGGTACACTCTGGAGGAGCCCATGAGAACAGAACTAAGCTAATTACTGGTGCAGTCAGCACATCTGGGATATCCAAATCTGTACAGTGCACACTCTTTAGGTCATCTGTTTCTTCCCATCTTCCTGGATGTGCTGCTCAAAACTTGGTAAGTCTGCATGTACACAACACATTATGGGCTGATTTTCTCTCAGGGCTGCTGGTCTACATGTGGGAAATCAGATTTCAAAAGCTCTTTTCCAGCGCCTCCTCCATCCTCCCACAAAGACAGAGATATACAGGAAATAAGCTCAATTCTACTGTGGAAAAGTAGAGACAAAATGGTTTTCTTTGCAGAAACTTGGGGGGAAAGTTGATAAAACCTTCTTTTAGTGAGCGTCAAAATGAGTTATCGTTGGATCAGAATGGAATTTTGTGTTCAGCGTTGAGCTGTCAATTGTTTTCCTGTCTCGGAGTACTCACACACTGCAGCAAGCCCACGGAGGAGAGTACCTGGGATCGTGGCACCCATATCCACTTCCGTTCTGCTGGCTGCTCTCCCGCTGTGTGGCTTCTCTTAGCCAACTGCTAATCATCAGGGAGCCTGGGGAAATAAGCGTGACTACATAATAAATGAGGGGAAAACGTGCAAGAAGAGGCTGTTGCAGTAACCAAGGTCTAAGGAGAAAAGGCTTGAATCAAGATGTGTTAGAGAAAAGTCTAAAACAAGTAAATGGAAACAAATGAAAAAGAAAACACAAAATTTATAGAGCTTGGTAAAAGTAGGATCAAATTGGATGAGTTCACTGACACTTTCAGGTTAGAAATGTACCTGATTATTCGATTAATGATGCTGTAATCAGTAACAGGTACTCGCAGCAAAAGCTCTAACACTACTTTGTGGAAAGTGCCAATCAATCAATCAATCATCTACATATCTATCATCTATCTACACACATTATCTATGTATATCATATATAGATGTATTCTCTTTTATAGAGGAAATTATTATGGGAAATAATCTTCTTCCAAGATTGTTAAAAAGATATAGACACATAAACAATGCATACCTAATAAAGATCATAAGTGTTCTCCAAGTTATTTTAGTTTTTAAATCTGTTAATGAATGGATTACACTGGAGAGGTCAGCAAATAGTAAGTCACAACTAACCTTGAAATCCTTAATTGGAAAGCTTGAGTGCCTAAGTAACCATGTTTGTGAGGAGAATACACCTTGACTTTAATTCCAAAAATATTTTGGCAAAGCTACTTTGAACAGTATTATCTCTGGCAACCCATAGTTAATTTCATACCTACGGACTTTATTTTTGGCAACCTATTCCTCCACTAGCCACCTAAGCATGAGAGATTCAGCCTGTGATGGTGCTCATTCAATCTGAATTTTACAACTTGTCCTGAGGGAGCCGATGTTAAAGCGCCTTGAAAACCCTTTATCGAGCCAGTGAGCAGCGACCCGTGTGGAAAGAAGCCTTCATATCCACTCAGCTGTAGTTCTCCTGTTTTATGCTTTCTTTCTTTCTTTTTTAACCAATCTTTGTCTCAACATCTACAGAAAGCAACAACAAAAATAGTGGAAAAAATTCAGTTTCTAATAATAATATAGATTGGTAAACTAATTATAAGTTGGTATTTGGCTGTATGACTAAATATTTCCTACTTTTTCTGAGAATACTGAGTTGATAGGGAAGAACATATAAATATTAATAATGGGTTTTCTTTAATTGAAAAAACAAAATGGGAAAACTGTTGTAAAGACCCCTTTGTCAGTTCTAGTTGTGCGCTGTGTCCCATGAAGACCTCCACATGGTAACCGATCATATTCTCCCAGATATAAAGGCAGTCTTACATCGGGAGCAGTATCCCAAAGCACAGCACACCGTTATCAATCATTCAAAGAACCCAAAATGAACGTACACACTTCTGGAGAAATCATATGTTCTATTAAATTGACCCTTGCCTACTTCTAATGTCCAAAATATTTTTTTTTTAAAAAGAGGCTCTGTAATTTCAAAAAAGAAGGAAATTTCACTTACAGATTATCGAAGGCTTGAGAATTTTATTGACCTTACAAGTCTGCCCAAATTTTGAAATAATATTCAAAATGCCTTTCATAAAACATCCAGATAAATAATTGCTACACACAGCTCTGCTGCCAATATCTACCATAATAAGCGATCTGGAAATTCATACTTCTTCCATCTCCAGTCTCAACAGATAACACCTTCTGCTGTTTTTTTCCTGAGAAAATGGAAGTGGTCAAACAAGAAATACCCTAGGTCACAGATTATAAACTTGTCCATATTTATAAGCATACTTTGCTTTTCTGGACAAAACGTAAATGCCCTCTGCTTTTACCTGAGCTTCACTGAGTCTGACGAACAGTATGCGTCTTTTCTGATCTAATTCTTTCATTGTGCTATGAATTTCTCTTTGGTGTCTCTTTACCATCGGCCCGTAATCATCTTGAAATTTCTACTCTTCTAACTTAATAAAGCCATCCAGACCCCATACTTCCCCGTAGTTAAACCTTTCTCTTATTTAAAACTGCATTAGAACACAACTGTTTAAGGAGTTGTCTCTACTGCTTTAAATTTCCCTCAGAGTGATCCCAAAATTTATATTCAACATTTTATTGAATTTGGGCTTCACGAAGTCATCAATGGCCAATGTTTTGTTGTGTCTGATTATCAGTTCTCATTTCTTTGCCACCTTAGACTGCCCGGACCATTCTATGCTGTTGATGACTTCCTCCTTTGGGAAGGATTTTCATTCGCCCCTTCTGTGAGTCTCTGCTCTGTGCAGGAGGGATTATCCGGAATCAATGTTTACTTTTTATGTTTAGTCCACTGTCTACGTACTCATGCGAAGGCCACTCCCACGACCTTACAGACTCAAATGTAGAGCTTTTAAATCAAACCGCTAAGTTCAGACCTGATAATACAACTTTCTACCTGAGAAATGCATAGCAGCGGCAGAACAAAAGAGAGAGCACGAGGAGAGACAGAAGCTGTCTAGACCGCGCTGTGCAGGAAGAAGAGGGGTGGAAACACCGCCCCGCTGCTGTGGCGCAGTCCTTCAGCGTTCACCGCAGAAGGGAACCCGGTTTGAGGGACGCGACTTTCCTTGTTCTCCTTCGTCAGATCATGCAGGTTACGCTCAGGCCCGTGTGAACATTAGGGAAGCAGTTGAGCTCCACGTGTGGGTCTACGTGAGGACAAACAGGATGCTCACAGGGAAAAGCAAGATCTTCTATAATGGAAGCTAATTAAGCAGAACAGGAAATGGAGCCAGAAGGGACTCTGGTGATTTAAAATGCTCCTGGGATTTTTCAGAAATGAGGAGAAGGAAATGTAATGCGATTTAAGCCTCTGGGGATGGTGGTAATAGCTAATTTCTAGATTACACTGTGCATTTGTGTTTGGAGGCTACTGTCCACAAGAAAGAAGCAGGACATAAAAGTCTGATGAGAAATGAAGCATTTAAATATTTACTTTTATTCACTTCTATTCATTACCCGTGAAAACAAACAATCTAAAGATAAGACTCAGTAGGGAGAAATGAGCGTTATTCAAACGTTCTCGTGTATCCTTTACCTGGGATCTAATAAGATATGCATTGCATGATTAAGTGACCAAAACAGTCTTTTGGGTTACATCTGTTCTCAATCACACTTTTAACCACTCGCATCTACTTAGCTTAACGTGGCAAAGAATATAAAACATTTAAGAGAAATATTGCGTGATTTTAGAATTGAGTGAGCCTAGGAATTAATCAATTTAAATGGATCTACCTAAGATTTTATCTGTAAATTATAACGTTATGAATTTTTTCACAAATTAAATGAATGCTTTACAAAAGTCACATTAATATATAATGTTAAAAACTATTGGAATCATAATATAAGAAAACTAGCATTCCTATCTTCCTAAATTCCTATACATTCAGAGGACAGCAACCACATCTTACAGTCTTTAATTAGTAAATCACATGGACCTGCTTGTGATGTTTATCAGCAGCAGGCTGACTCTGTAGAGCTAACTGTCCAAGGGCTCTTCCTTCATAAATGTGGTCCCATAGATTTTGGTTTGAGAATATTACAGCATAAGGGACTTTGATTTTGGTCTTAAACTGTTTATCCCATTTGAGTTTTGGGAATTTTATATTAAGAGAGCAAAGCAAATCATTCAGTGGAACTCCAGTCATTTGCTCAAATATTAGCTGAAGTACAAGGCAGTATACAGTAAGTCACACTAGCTAATGTTAGATTTTGCTTCTTCTTTTCAATGATTCCTAACTTCCATAATTTTATTTTGAGATCCCCTAGGATTCATACAACTGCCTCCCCTAAATCATTCCTAATGGTTAATATCTCAGCACAGGTTAACGTATTTTTTCTAGACTAAATCCCCACATACTTCATGTTTTATTTGCTACTGGATTGTACGCCTGTGTAGTGTTCCCTGCAGTGTAAACTAGTATTTGATACCTAGATGGGCTTTTATATTACTTGGAGATAAGAGCTATCTAGATTCTCTTATACATAAGAGAACTAATCTTTAAAATAGTTTTGAGTTGGGAAGGGTCATGCATACCTGTAATCCCTCTGCTTGGGAGGATGAGGCAGGAGGATCTTTGTGAGTTCATGTCCAGTCTGGGCTACATAGTGAGACCCTCTTTTAAGAAATGATCTGAGAAAAAGAGAACACAATTTGGTTGTCTTCTTTCTTGAATTCCTGGCGTCCCAGGTCCTGTACTCCACATAGGTAGAAGGAAATCTTCCTAGTGTGCTATGTTTGTTATAAAGGTGTTATCAGAAGTGTCCCTTAGAATTTATATTACTTTGTGCTGTTATCAACATTATTAGCAGCAAATTGACTCCAACATATAGAAATGTATTGCATACAGCAAAAGAAACTTAAACAACTTGTAGATAAGTATTGGGTTAGCTCTCTCCGACTGCCATAGCTAAACTGAGTGGCTAAAGGCAGCAGAAATGTATAGTGAGTTCTGGAGCCAAGAAATGCAAAACTAAGAAAGGCCATAAGCTTTCTAGACACTTTAATGTTGAAGTTATTTTTTCCATTCTAATCTTTGACTACTTTTACTATTCAGTTCGGTCATTTATATGATAAAGATCCTCATGTAATATTACTTTATTCAGCCCACTTTTAAAATATGTTTGTAGGTTGAGAAAAAAATCCACCTTATTTCTCTGTGTAATTTCCAGCATTCACTACGCTTCCGTATTGCTCCAGATTTTCACCTCTTGTCACCTTCCTTCTGCCAAAACTTTTCTTTGACATTATTTTTTGACTCAGTTCTCCTAGTGAGGAATTCTTTGACCTTCCGGTACTTACTTTTCTGATAGGATTGTTTTCCTATTATCCAGAATTCTAACTCAGCAGTATTCTTTTAATGCATTAAAGATACAATTCCACTCTCCTTTCTCTTGCACTGATGTCATCATGAAATCTGCCGTCATTGTGAGTGGTTCCCTCAGAATGTTACACATTTTCTTTCTCCACTTGTTGCTTTTGAAGTTTTTCTCATTATCGTAGACATTACACAGTTTCATTTATGTGAATTTCCTCATGCTTATTGCAGTTAGAATTCATTGAAGGTCTTTGATCTATAAGTTTGTAGTGCTCATCGAAGATGGAAATTTTCTGCAATTGCTTCTACACTCTCCTTGCCTTCTTTCTCCTCACCCTTGGGATTGTTAAATACGTATTATTAGAGGACCTAAATGTGTTCTCAATTCACTGCTCTGCTGGGTTTTTTTTGTTTGTGGGTTTGTTCATCTTTTAGTTCATTCCTCTTCTTCTATATCATTTTGCAGTTTGTACTGCTATACCCTGAAGTTCACTTATGTTCCCCTATGTGTGCCTAATATGTTCCTATTTTAAGCTCAGTATCATTTTTACTCTACAGATTGTAGTTTTATCTCTAGAAATTCTATTTAGGTCTTCCTTAGAACTTTTATGTGTCTTATTAACAGATTTAAGATTTCCCCATATCTTCAGTGTGCGGATTCCAACTATCCTGTTGCTTTATTCATGTATACTTACTGTTTCATGTGTTTTATTTTACTCGTTAGTTTATTTTTTCATTAGTTTCAAGTTTCTCTTCAATTTGGATTATATTTCCATTGAGTCCTACAATTTGTTGGATGTCAGATTTCATAAATTTTGTTGAGTGTTTACTCTTTGTATCCTTATAAATATTCTTGATTGTTATTACCATGTTTTTTACATTGAAATAGCTTTATCATTTGAGTTTTTAAAAACTTTCTCAGCGAAGATGCAGCAATCACTTATATATATAGTTTACATGCAATAGCATGTGTGTAATTCACCCTATTCCTGAGGCAAAGTTTTTTTTAGATACTTAGGTTAAATATATGTGTATATATGTGTGTGTGTGTGTGTGTGTGTGTATGTATATGTATATCATCTATCTATATATCTCTATATCTGCATTGTCATCGAGGAATATATTCACTGAGAAACAGAACAGAAATATGCCACAAATAAAGCAATAGCAATATATACATTCAAGTACCTCTCTTTGTTTTTCTTTTTTTCCGGGACCGGGGATCGAACTCAGGGCCTTAGTGCTTAGCGGCAAGCACTTAGCCCACTGAGCTGTACCTCCAGCCCCCTAGTACCTCTCTTTGAATTGACTCACCATCTCAGAATATCCAGATGAGAAATGGTGTTCTTTTAAAAATGAAAACTTTCAAAATTTTGAAATTTCACAGAATTCTAAGACCAAACTAATGTGTTTATTTCTCTGAAAATAAACTCCTCTATGGTCAAATCCAGTGCTTTATTCAAACTAACATTAAACTTCTACTTCAAAATTCAACCCAAAGTTGCAATCTTCTGCAATGAAGTTCTTCCTATCAATTCAAGCTGGCAGAACTGATGTGACTTCTGTTTGAATGTCTGATCATAGCTATTCATACAAACATTCAAGCTGGCACTGGGAACTTTACCAAAAGCATAAATTCTATAACCCAGCTTGCTTTTCAAATGAATGCAAAACCGATTTGCTACTACCAGCTGTCCAAACAAGATGTATTGGGGTTTAAATTTTCTCATTAACCTTCCTGCAGACAAAACTTCCAAATGTAGTGCCATCATACACATGAGATTGCAGCTAGAAGTCTTTAGCTCTGTGATTTGGTGAGGTTATTCTCTGACAGCTTCATGTGACTGCATTGTCTCCTCTCAGAGCCATCAAACCAGTGTTTAAAGGCAGCCAGTTCCCTACCAGAAACTGTTGGTCTGGAAAAAACCTCTCAGTATTACTGATAAGATACACACAATGCAATCTATAGGAAACTTTCACTTTTCAATTCTTTGATCATTTCAAGAATCACTTGCAAACCTCCAGCCAAATATTTCTCCAAACTGTTCTCTGCCCCACAAGTACTTTTTCTGCTTCAATTTGAATGAAGTTAAATGCATTCTACCAGTGATAGGTTGGTTTTTCTGCAACATTTAGCAGGAATGGTTTTAGGGTGAAAGAACCCATACTATTGGGCCATGCATGGTACCTGTCACTACACTGTCCACAGAGGCATTGCCTAAGCTCAAGGGGACCCAGACCAACAGTCATCTAACAAATAAGGCATGTGTTCTGCCTGTTACTAAATACAGCCTCTCCTGACAATTGTTTCCTGTGTGCTCTGATATGGAAAGAAAATAGTCCTTCTGCTCACCTTCAGAAACCATCCTCATGACCATTCTTGAGACCTTCTTGTCTCTGACTTGTCTATTAGCTTCAACTCAAGGCTGGACCAGCCAGTTAATACAATACTACTTAATAATTTGTGTATACATACATGTCACATTAATTCTTCTCTTTTCAGATAAAGGTAATGAGCACATGCACTCTTCATTGACTAGCAGCATTTCTTTTCAGCCTCTGTCTTTTGGAGATAATTAGCTGTGTCTTGCAGGAACCACATGAGCGGAGCTGTAGTTCATTGTAATACTGCTGACTGATTCACGTAGTAACCAGACAGGAGGAGGCTTCCCTTTCCCAGAGGACTGAGTTAAAAAAAAAAACACAGTTCCCAAGATTGTTTCTTTGGGTGAGAGCCTAAATGTGCAGTGAAAGTAGGTGATCTGAGGCATTTTTGCAGTTATGCTCTCTCACAAGTCATCCTAGCCCTAACCTCAGTTCAACTTTTCCCATAATTCCCATCAATTATTTCCAGCCATTGATTCTTGTTGTTAGCACTTTATAGACAGAATAATATCCAGATGATAATGCAGTGCTTTGTTTGCATAGTCACTTGACGTCAGACAGTGCTCTGAATTATGTAAGAAGCTCATTTGCAGACGATGAGTTGTTCTCAGCAGACCTGTCCTCCCTCCAAAACACTAGGAGTCCATACTACCATGTCCTACTACATTAGTGGAAACTTCATGTAGGATCTAAGCAAGAACAAAGATTAGACTGCAGCCTCTATCTGCTACATAATCCTATATTGCTCAGTTTCACTTGAAATTGGTAGACTTCAGGATCAAACCATCCTTAAGTCTGAGAATATATGTCTCCGAAAATGAAGATTATGACCCGTCTTTCACCCAAGCGCCTTTCTGCTTCCTGGCTGCCCTGGTTACCACTGGTGTTTGGGAATCTTTGGCGGCACCTCCTCCACCAGCGACCTGAGCCTGTGCACTCCAGTGGCCATAGTTCCTGTGGGTTGAGGTCTCCTTGAGGTCATTCGAGTGGCAGCTGAAGCAAAAGGAAGGAGCTGTGGCCATAGGGAAGTCAGGAGAATGGCAAAATTGAGGTACTGGCACAGAGCCTGAGGTAATGGGTGCATTAGTAGGGCTGTGGTCAGAGCCCTTCGGCAATTTGACCTGGTGACCTCTGGTGCCTATCAGGGCAGAGCTGGACTCTGCGGGTTGCCCAGAGCCCTCCAAGAGCTGGAGGCAATGGCTGAACAGTGTGGAGAGTATGGCTGAAGTTTCCCAAGGTTCAGTTGCTTGGAGAATTTAGGCAATGTTCCCTAGGTTACATTACTTAAGCTTTGTTGTTTCAGTTGTATTAAGTGCTGACAGCAGTGAAGTCAGTGTCCCCATTACTCTGCTCCACTCCAGCTAGAAGAATTAATAAATTGACATTGGATGGAAGAATTAACACAACCACTTAAGACTCCTAACTTCGCAGTCTCACCAAACACGAAGCAAATGAAAAGGACAAACATGAAAATCGCCATGAAAAACTTGGCATATTTTGCTGGATTTATAAGAAATGTATCTGCCATCAGAGTGCACTTTGAGGAAGACTGTATGGTGGACATACCTCTGAACCTTCGGCAGAAATTTATGAGCAGCATGTCAGTAATGTGAATAAACTCCTTCCACGTCTCATGGAACTGAGCAGCTTAGTTCAAGAAGCACAAGGAAATGCGGAAGCTGTAAGAAATGCAAAAGATGAGCGTGTTTGGGAAATTAGGAATGCAGCGGAAAGTATGATTACATGATTAGACACACAGTTGAAAAATATGTTTATAGCACTGTTGAGAAAAGACATCTTTAACCCTAGAAACTGAGCTACTGGAATCATTCCTTCAGGAGCCAGAGCACCAGTTGCAGTCTTGTAGCTAAGAGTGAGTTGGTATCAATGAGCTCAGAGATCATAACGATGTTTCAGCAAGCTCATGGAAAATCCTTGGTGTACTTTGTAACCATTCTCGTTCCACCAGACTTTACCAGTGAATTAGTATCATCTTATGATCCAGCTACTTTTCTTGGGGAGAATTTTGGCACTTTGTACCAGAGACCAGATCCTGTTTATAGTCCACCTTTCCAAATTTCAGGACTTTGCTGGAGGTTAAAAGTTTACCCAGATGGAAATGGAGTTTATCTATGTTTCTGGAACTCTCAGCTGGTTTGTCTGAAATTTCCAGATATGAGTATCATGGTGTAGAGATGGCTCACCAGTGCAGCAGTGATCCTACCAAAAACATCTTCTGAAAATTTGCATCTGACTTTGAAGTTGGAGAATGTTGTGGCTATAGTAGATTTTGCAGCTTGGACTTACTTGGAAGTGAAGGATATCTGCATGGCTAAAATGACACAGTAATTTTAAATTTTCAGGTAGTTTCATGAATACTATTTTTAAAAATGCAGTAACCAGCACTGGTATATCACACAGTTGGAAGGTGCACCGAGTAGTTATGTCCAACAATTAAACAGTCTTAAAGACAGACTTACCATCCTGAACCATGCTGGACTCATAAATCAAGAGACTGGTCACCACCAGATAATCAGCTTAGCCCCCGAAATGATGATGTACCTGAAACATGAGCTAAGAATGCTGGGGCATGCTCTGACATGCTTCTTGAAACAGTTACCATAAGAGAGACCAAGGAAGCTGAAGAAGATAAGGAGAAGATTCAGAATGAAGATTATTATCATGAGCTTTCAGATCGAGATCCTAATCCTGTTGGTGAAGATGAAGTAAATCTTGATGGCAGAAGTTCTGCCAATTCCACAGCTAAAAGCAACACAGAAGAAAGTGCCATTGAGTAAGAGACTATGTCTAGAGAAAATGATGCAGAATATAACAACCTGAGATTAGAAGAGGGAGAACCCACGGAAGATGGAATGGAACCCCTGGCAAAGTTATCAGTTCCAGTTGTTACATTAGAAACTTCTCCCGAGGAAGCTCTCAGTCCAGGAGCAACCACAGTTCTCTCCAAGGCTTGATGCATGGTGTCAACAAAATCTGCCCCCAAACAAAGACTGGCAGTGTAAAACTCTGGACTCAGGTGCTGCTGTGGTGGTCATTTTCAATGGCCTTACTGTGGAGAAAAGAAAGAAAATGACAACCTTGGGAGTTAATACTAAAAGAAGTCATTTGGAAGGAACGCAGCTAACTGACATGGAGGATAATTCTGAAACTAGGGAGTTGCAGCCTATACTTACCTGAAGGAGTTTTGGCTATTCCTGAGGAAGGGATGAGGAGTTCAGTGACATTGGATGTGACACTGAGGATGACGAGCAGGAAGAGCACACCACATGAGTGGATTTAGCCACTCTTTCATGACACAGTCCCCAGATGAAGATTCTCAGTCCAGTTTTCCTGATGGTGAGCAAGTAGACCTTGAAAACCTCCACTCCAATACTGCTAACAACTGTAGGAGGTAATTGCTAAGTCAAGAGAACTGACCTACGGGCTACTTGGAGTCTGAAATTGGTTTTAGTTGGTGCTCAAATTTGTTTTCAATCAGATAATCAGATTTAGTCTCATTTTGTCATCAACTGTACCTGTAATAATAACTCAGAAACTGTTACAAAGTAGCATGATTCTATTGTAAGACAGTGGCACACAGGAAAAAACAACGTGGAAAGAGTTATTTCTAATGTAATAAAATAGTAGAATGACTTGCAATTAATTTAGCAAATTAGTACATTCACAGAAGGCACTTTGTCTTCTGTAGCAGAAGGCCAGCAAGTGTACCAAGAAGCAGTGCATACACGCAGTAACTTGCTCATTGTTGGTGCTCTTCTGTCTTTGGTTAGACACTCTTGTGTTTAAAGAACTACCTTAATATTTTGTGTTTTAATCACAGCTCCTGGTTTCATTAGAGCCTGTGAATTAGTGAACAGAAAATCTAGCTGTTGGTTCTGTTGTATGGAAGCTTTATGTGAATAACCAAAGTAACACTAAACTAAATCTCCTTTTTGGAGTTTGTTGACAGAATAAAATTTATTTATGTACTTTTTCTCTCTTTTTATAGTACAGGCACACTGTTTAATGACACATAATCTTTTGATAAATGTAATTTAAAATAAGTTAACACGGGGGCTGGGGATATAGCTCAGTTGAATAAGCGCTTGCATGGCAAGTGCAAGGTCCTGAGTTCGATCCCCGGTACCACCAAAAAAAAATAAATAAAAATAAAAATAAAATAAGTTAACACGGATTGATTACACCCCTGGTCATGTGGACAAATGTAAGATTATTTAAACTTTAAAAAATTTTTTCCTGCCTTTCAAATACAACTGTACTGCAACAATCTTTTTTATTTTAAAGAATAGAAAGAAAACAAAATAACAACAACATCGACAAAAACAAAACCCAGCAAAAATAGTAAAAATGATACAGGGTTTCAAAACCAAATGATAGGGATTAACAGTGGCTGTTATATCACATATTGTTATCGTCAACAAAGTTGCTCAGATTACCAGATGTAAGAATGTAGAAATGATACAAAAGTTCACCAAACAAGATGGTAGGAATTCACCAATGTTTGTTATATTGCATGTTACTATGAAAGGTATGGTTTCCCTATGTGTTGTTTGTGTACAGGAGAGCTATGCTACTGAATTTGGTTATTAAATTTATAAGCCTTTTGGTGGAGTTTTTGGGGTCTTCTATGTAGAGTATTATGTCATCTGTGAATGAAGACAATTTTGCTTCTTCCTTTCCCATCCTTATTCTTTTATTTCTCTCTCTTGTCTAATTGCTCTGGCTAATACTCCCAGAACTACATGGAACAGGAGTGGTGACAGTGGACATAATTGTTGCTGATTTTAAAGTGAAAGCTTCCAAATTTTGTCCATTTAGTATGAGGTTGACTATTGGTTTGTCATAGACGACTTTAATCAGAGTGATATAAAGACCATCTATTCCTATTTTCTGTAGGGTTTTTAACCTGAAAGTGTATTGGACTTCATGAAAAGCTCTCTTTGTGTATAGTAAGATGATCACATCATTTTGTCTTTGCATCTATTGATACAGTATATTACATTAATCGATCTGTGCATATTGAAACATCCCTGAATTATTCCTCAGATGAATCCCACTTGGTCCCACTTGGTCATGATGTATGATCTCATGATGATTTGCTTCAGTCTGCTTTGCTAGTATTTTATTGAGAATTTTTTCACCTATGTGTATTAGGGAGATTGGCCTGTAGTTCTCTGTTTTGGTTTGGTATTTCTCTGGTTTTGTATCAGGGTACTACTTGTCTCCAGGAATGAATGACTAAGGCAGAATTCCTTCCCTTTCCATTTCATTAAGGAGCTTGAGAAGAAATGGTGTTAAATCTTCTCTAAATTTCTTGTAGAATTCAGCTATGACTCCATCAGGCCCTAGGTTTTTCTTTGCTGGTATTTTTTTATAACATTTTCAATTTCATTGGCTGATATTGAGTTATTCAGGATTTTTATATCTTCTTCATTCAGCTTTGGTAATTAATATGTATCTAGGAATCTGTCCATTTCCTCTGTGTTTACTACTCTATGAGAGTAAAGAGTTTCAAAGTAGGTATTGATGATTCAAATTTCTACAGGATCTGTAGTGATTTCATCTATTTAATTTCTCATTGCATGCATTTGAGGTTTTTCTCTCCTTTTTTTTTATAAGGATTTCTAGGGATTTATCAATTTTATTTATTCTTTCAAAGAACAACTCTTTGATTCATTAATTCTTTTTTTTTTTTTTTTTTTTTTTTTGCGGTACTGGGGATCGAACTCTGGACCCTGCGCTTGCTAGGCAAGCGCTTATTCCACTGAGCTATATCCCCAGCCCCTGATTCATTAATTCTTTATACTGATTTCTTAGCCTCCATTGCATTAATTTCTGCTCTGAACTTTATAATTTCCTGCCTTCTTTGTGCTTTGGACTTAACTTGCTCTTCTTTTTCTAGAAGTTTGAAGTACAGCATAACATTGTTTATTTGTTCTTATTCTGTCTTCCTGATGTGGGAATTCACTGCTATAAATTTCCCTCTGAGGATTGCTTTCATTGTATTCCACAGATTGCTGTAAGTTGTATCTACATTTTTATTTGATTGTAAATATTGTTTAATTTCTCTTTAATTTCATCAGTGAACCATTGGTTGTTCAGGAGGATGTTATTTAATTTCCATGTTTTTATGGAGTTTTTGCAATTTCTTTTATCATTAGTTTCCAATTTTATTTTGCTTTGGTCTGATAGTATGCATGGGATAATTTCAATTCCTTTTGCATTTACTTAGGCATGTTCTACATGCTAGTACATGATCTATTTTAGAGAACGTCCTATGTGCAACTGAGAAGAATGTGTATCCTGATGTTGGGTGGAACACTCTGTAAAGGTCTAACTCCATTTGTTCATAAGTTTGATTTAGTTCTGTTATATCTTTGCTGATTTTTTGTCCATTTGATTTATCTCTTTGTGACAATGAAGTGTTAAAAACCCTCGTTATGATTGTGTTACTGCTTATTTGATTTTTCATGTCTGTTAAAAGTTGTCTTATATATTTGGGTGCTTCTGTATTTGGTTCATATATATTTATGATTGTTATCTCTTCCTCTTGAAGTTTTCCCCTCACAAGTATGTAGTGACCTTCCTTATCTCTTTTGTTTGTTTCTGGTTTGAAGTTCACATTGTCTGCAACAGAATACCTGTCCCCACTTTTTTCTGGGTTCCTGTCACATACAGTATTGTTTTCCATCCTTTGACTTTCAAGCTATGAATTTCTTTTTGAGTTAAATGTGTTTCTTGTATATAGCATATTGTTGGGTTTTGTTTCTCAATTCACTCTGACAGTCTGCTTCTTTTGATCAGTGAACTGATACCATTCACATTTATAATTATAACTAATATGTATAGGCTTTTCTTTGTCATGTTTTTTCCTGCTGTTGGTTCCTTACTTTTCCCCTCAGTTTAATTGCTTGTTTTGCTTGGTGGTTCCTTTCTATTGTTGTTCTTGAAATTGTGGTCATTTTTATCTCTTTCTAAAATATCTCTTAGTACTCTTTGTAGGGTTGGTTTGCCACTCTTGAATTTCTTCAGTTCTTTATCATGAAAATATTTTATTTCTCCATTAATTTTGAAGGATAGTTGTGTAGGGTACATCAATATGGGTTAGAAGTTGTTTTTTCTTTTTTTTTTCAGGACTTGAAATACTTCAAGGTCTTCTTGACTTGATGATTTGTGTTGAGGAATCTGCCATGATTCCAATGGGCTTTCCTTTGCAGGTGATACGTTTCTTTTCTCTAACACCTTTTAATATTTTGCTGTTTTGCTGAATTTCTGGTATTTTTATTATGTCTGGGTGTAGATTTATTTTGGTTATGTATAACTGGAGATGTAAATGCCTCACTTATCTGTATGTCAGATTCTTCCATGCTTGGAAAATTTTCTGCTATTACCTCTGTAAAAAGCCTTTTTATGTCATTGGCGTTGACTCCTGCTGTTTTGTTGACACCTATTAATCTTACATTGTTTCTCTTTTCATCATCTTGCAGCTGTTCAATTGTCATTTCCTGGTTCCTTGTTATTTTTAAGATACCCTTCCTTTCACGATCATTAGCTGCGATACTGTCTTCAAGGTCTAAAAGGCTATCTTCAGCTTCATTCAAGTTGTTTTGCCAGCTTTTGATGAAATTTTTAGTTTCCTGAATATCTATTTGAATCTGTTTCATGCATTCCATCATTTTTCTATGTTTCTCTATATTTTACCCCTGTCTTCATTAGGTATGCTGAGAAATTCTTTCACTATTGTTAATTCTTTTTTTGCCCCAGAGATTATTTCTGATCTGATGACTTTCATAGCCTGATAGAGTTGTTTCTTTACTTCCATTTCTATCATTTCAGAAATTTCAGGTGTATGACTTCCACCCTGGTCTATGTCAATGTCTCCTTGACTTGTTCTGAGTGGAGTGGATGTCTGATTACATTTTGCTCCTTTGTTTTGTCATTTTTGAAAATAGGGAGTTTCCCTGGAGTTCAGCCTTGCCCCTGTGATGGTGTGGGAGTGCGAGGGCAAAAACTTGAAGGTGCCTGGTGCTTAGTGTGGCTGCCAAGATGGTGGGGTTGGGTGAGGGACAGTTCCTGAAGCTGTCTGTGGCTTAGCTTGGCTCCAGTGAGCTGCAACAAATATCTTTTAAAAGTCTTTTCTTTTCCATTTTCAGTAAGTAAATCTTGATTTTTGGTATCAATAAAGAGAAATATATTATATGGTGGCTTACATCCAAGTGAAACTAATATATAAGGTTTTCTCTCTTACTCGTAAGTAACCCCACCCCAAGTTGCTAAGCTTTAACATTGCGCTTTTGCATTTTTTGTGCAAATTACACTGAAAGTTCACCAAGAGACTATTCAAACAGCATGAGTAACTATATATACATATCAGAGACACTCAATATCATTCAGTTTTTCCTTTCTGAGGTCTTGCTTCAATACTCTGATGCACAGTCTAATAGTTTGCAATTTTTGTAAATAAAAGTAATTTGAGAAAAAAAACCGTCCCTAAAGATGCCAATAAGAAAAATTGTGCCTTTTTAGTGGCATTAGGATATGTAAGATCTAGTAGGTTTTCATTTATGGTACATTGGCATGTTCAGAGTGTTTGACATCTAATTACTTAACCGATAGATGAGAAACCTGGACTGTCTAGGGACTTCTCTTCCACAGTCTACCATTATTATATTGGCACACTGAGAGTGTTTTGTATTTCTCACCTGTAAAGTTAAATTAGCCTACTGCCATCAGGGCAGTTGATCAAGGAGATATTCTGCAAAGTATAAAAACTAAATTTGCTAGATTACATAGTGAGAGATAATTGATACAGAGCTTAGATTTAGACAAAAATGTGCACTGCTGTCTTTCCCATATGAAAGCAAACTGATTCTGATCACTTTTAGTGATTTATTAGAGCAAATGTCACATTCACAATGCAATACGTTATGTGGATATAACCCAGAGAAGAAATTGCATTGGGCATAGCTGCTACTCTGGTCAGAACTAACAGCTTATTTAGGTTAAGGCAAATTTTCATTTTTTATGTCCATCTCACTTCTGTGCTACAGAAGGGAAGTTGGTCATTAATATGATGTCGACATCCACTCATACTTATTCAGTGAAAATTGTCATAATTCCTTGGGTGTGACACCAATCCCTGTAATTTTCCATGAAAAGTAGTTCTGTTTCTAATTGACATGATTGAGAGCAAGAAACACTGATATTTTTAAGGGTTTTCAGTAGAATATTTTTCTTTTTTAATGGTTTTTATACTACAAGCTAAAGATGCAGTGTAAAGGTTTTCCTTACTGCTCAGCACAGCCAACCTAGTTGTATAATTTTGGTTAAACAGATGACCGCAAGGCAGGCCAACGTTTCACTGAGAACACTGTGAGATGAATTGGGGCAGAACGCCGCTTGTCCCCCGGCCTTTGCAGCAACCCGCTCTAACCGGAGAGGCATGAAATGCCGGGTCCAGGGGTCAGCTCAGCTCACACTTTTTCAGTCACCACCACATGGACTCAATCTCCATGTTCCCAATGTACCTTTATTCAGCTTAACATTTAGGGGATGCTTTGGAGCAGTACTGTATTTGTTTACAGCAAGGCTGATGGAGTACTTCAGGGGACTCCACAGTGCCTTTAGAGTGACAGGTCTTGAGTTTGTTACTTGGCTCAGATATAGACGTTTGGCAAAAGATTATAACTTTCTATTGGGACAGTGGAAAGATCTTTTTTGAAAAATGTAATTTTCTGATTATGCAAGGTTTTAAATTTTTTTCTGATTACACAAGTGAAACAATGTTGGCAGCCTTCCTTTCTCAGTATCGGGAATAATGTGACACTTTGGCCATCAGTACTGATCCCTGCAAACAGAGGTGCTTAGACTGCCCCTGCATCCTTGCATTATGGTAATTATTCTGGATTTGTCTCTGCTGGCTGTGTGTTCTCACCTGTTCTTCTCGACTATGGAAATTTATCAACTACATTCGTAAGAAGAATCCTAATTCCAAGATAACTTGTTTTCTGATCAATTCTGGACTATATGGCAGGTAACTCTGAGTATTTCAAAAATGTTGTTAGACCTTCATTCTATATTTCTCACCGCCATAGCAAGGAAACAATTCTTGTGCCACTGCAGAAATAGCCAGTTTCCTGTCTCTAGTGTCTACCTCAATGCTTTGCCAGACTTTGTACATGAGGATTACCTAGAAGACTTCTTAGTTAACCTACTTCTGCAGGCCATCTGTCAAGTTTCTGTTCTATATACTCAGGAAAGGACCCCAAAATGTTTCGTTTTAACAAGTTCTTCCCTTGTTCAAATGCTTCTGGTCCAGAGATTCAACTGTGAAAATCATTTTTGCCATCAATTCTGACTTTTGCATCTGTATCTCCTTCTAATTCCATGCTTGGGAGAGACTCAGGCACTGTGAAGATAAAGCATGTCTGGGGTTGTCATTACTGTACTTACCAAACATGTGATTCTTATTGCCTTTGCACTGGTGAGTGATCCAATTCCACAGTTCCAACCTGAGCTCTGCTGTTTAGATTTTACTTAACAAACTGTCCTAGTTTGGGTTCTTTCTTAAATCTAATCCTGAGATAGGGACTTAGAAGAACACAGGTCATAGGAAAGGCCACCTCAGAAGAGGTTAGAACAGAAGCCCTAGTTAAAAATAAGACAAGAAAGAGTTAAGCGATTGTTACCAAGACTGTTACCAAGTTGCTTAGTACTAACAGACTGTACTGCTGTAATAATGCTTGAAGGTTTCGTGTAGAACATGTCTCAGAGCTGTCCCAGAAGAAGATGGAGTAGCTGAGGGCCTCACCCCCACTGTCCTCTTTCCTTATTTAAACATTGCCCCAGGTGAGGTCCAGTTCTACATTTCATAGTTGTTTAAGCCCACAGCTGAAGAACTGATTGGGGAAGACCATAGGTAGATGTGGAACACAGGTGCTTATGTATGAAGCTGTCCATTATGTGGGCCAAAATTGTGTGACATGACACCACTTACCTTTCTGCAATAGCACATTATTTAGATATTTGCAACCAGAGACCAGAAGAAACAACTGAATGAGTGGGAAATATTCTTTCAGTATTTTAAAAGAATGAGGCACAAGCACCGATGGAGTTGGGTGTTGGGAGGAAGTGGGGCATTAATGATCTATATTATGCTACCTTAAGACCAAGAGAGAAATTTTACTTTTAAAATTATACACGTGTTGTTTTCATTAAGTTAAATTCCATACTGTTGACAAATGCTTGAACTCTGAAACAGAATTTGTTTTGGCATTATGTACCTAAAAGTAAAGCTATTTCAGCATCCACTTCTTAATTTGTCCTCCCAATATACTTTGTTTTTGTCCTGCTTTTCTTCCTTTGCTTCAGCTGAGACATAATAATCTAGAAAAGATAGATTCTTGTTTTCATTTCTTTTTAACAGATGGCTCTGGTTTGATTTGCCAGGGATCCACCCAAGAACTCTGATCCATGAAAACTGGGTGGAGATTTTGTGAGCTAAGGGAAACTTTTCCACAGAGGTCATTTTCTCCTTCACATCTTCTGAGGCATCTTCTACAGATGACCGCCAAGGCCAAAATCAGACCCTAGGAATTCAAGGCAAGAGAGCTTCAGCATTGGACAATATCACTGAGCTGCTAATAGTTCAGGATTTAGTGTTTTTCTGTTTTGCTTTCAGTAAAGGTTATATGAGAGATATTGAAACCCCATAATATAGTTTCTAGTTTCCTTCTTTTCAAAGGCAAAATTCATATCAGTCATTCAGATCTCTAATTGGTGGCAGAAATTCAAATACCAAACATACAAATAGTTTGTTGTATTCTCTTGTTGCTCCATAATATACATATCCTCCTCAGTGTGTGCCTGAGAGTGTCTACTTCCAGAAAAAGAAACACCTCATCCCTCTCATCACTTTGCTACTGGTACAAGCCCTAGAAGAGTGGCATCTGTTCATTATCATGACTTTTATTTTCAGGGTTTGAAGCCAACATTGCAGTTGAGGAGACCGAGAAGAAATGTATTTTTTTTATATTGAAAGAATTTAATGTGTAAACAAATACAAAAGAAAAGAGCATTATAGCAACCAATTTTGTTCAACAATTTAAAGATACTTCACCAGTAAGTACTTTTTCTATGTATAAAGAAACTATCACTGCAAAATACTGTTTACTGCCCTGTGGAGTAACTTCACAGTGTCAGATCTTAAGTCAGAAAAATAAGGTTTATGCTGGTAAATAAAACAACCTGTAGATTCTGTCCTCACAATTTATATACTTTAAAATAATAAAATGATCTTCCAAAAGGGGAACGAACACACCTAGCTGGGGCCTCCTAGGGTAAATCCTTGCACGAAGGGATTGCCCTACAATCTGCAAGACTATCTCAGTGAGGGCTGATTAAAATCTAGGAAAAGAACTAACCTATCTTCAGTGTATTTGCCGCATTTAAGCAGTTATCGACAGAGTTGTAATAAAGCAAGAAAACAGAGTAGAGACAAGATTCCTTTGAACTAAACAGTAGTACTTGACGGTGATACCAAGGAGCCGTAAGAAGGAAACTACATCATTGTTCCCAAGTGACAACTCTGCCATTATCCCTGATACCTTTCCTGTGAAGCTTTTATTCTTAGTAGATCGCAGCTTGAAGACTTTGTTTCAATTCAGTCTTAAAGTTTGATAAACTCCTTTAAACAAGAAGTCACATATAATGAATATAGCACTAAACTAGTTAAGATGGGGTTTCAACCCATCTAGAATTATTTGAAGAAGTACTGCCATTGAAAGTGATCATTTTCCTGAGAGTCACATCGCAAAATCACACAACACAAATTTTGTCCAGTTTTTCCTACAAATAACAAGATGGGAAAATCTGATTATAAGAATATATTTTCTGAGGAAAACGTGCCTAAGAACTGTCTTCAGTTGCAGCTATGACTGATTAGAAGGTAAGAACCAAATTTAAGACGTGTTCATTTCTATAAGCAAAGAGGATGTACATAAGGTGAAATTCTGGTTAGTGTTTTAAAAATGTTATAGGAAACTGCAAGTGGAGAAACTAAGGCACAGAAACTTAATGATGTTCAGTCTCAAGGCTGAATTTAATGCAGGTAGAAATAGAACATCGGGTTCTGGTGCTCAGGCAAATGAATGATACCTTCCCAAGGAGAAAAGTATATTTATTTTGGTGTGTAATATTAGTAAGTTGTTTTTTAAATATATAATATGAATTTTCTTGAAAATCTTTGGCATTTTTAGGGCAATGAAGGCTAAGGTTTCTAGGTATTTTCTCCTCAAAATATGAAATGGAAGGGGAGCTAGCTTTTAAGTTAAAAGGGATTGATCTTAACTTCAAAATGACCTGAGTTCATTCTGTGTTATTACATAATCAACTGTAGAACACATGAGGCCCATGAAACAACACAGGCCTCTGCCCTTCACCAAGCTCATACTGAGTTTGCTGCTATGAAACTGAAATAACCAAACTTACTTCACACTGCTACAAAGTACAATGGTAAACAAGGTGTCGCAGTCTAATTTTTCATAAACTCAACTATTTGAAGGTGTCCAGCTTATTATAGCGAGATCACATATATTATATGATCATCTCAAGTAGCCCCAAATCCAGCTACTATACTTACCTAACATGAGGATGTCTTCATAGTGAGATGCAGACTATAAAATTGAAATGGCTCATGTGGACATCTTTCCCTGTGTGTAGGTTTGATCACAAAACTTTTAATTTCTTAACTTTGCATTTGTGAGACATCAGGTAAGTTTCTGTCATCATAATGTAGTAAGGTATACGCCATGTAAGAGGAAAAAGTAATTTTCAAGTTTGTTTTTAAAGTGCTCCATGGGTCTTACTGTCAAGTTGTCATAATAACCTTTAGGAAAGATCAGCAATTAAGGAAAACTGACGTGCTCAGGCATGGAGCTGCAGAGCAGAGGTGCGAAAGCTCTGGAGGCGCATTCAGACACGGGCTTCCCGAAACCCCACCGGCAGACGGAAGAGGGATGACAGAATGGAGACCCGTTCATACGGTAACTAGTGGACAGTCTCAAAGCAGCTTCACACATTTTGGTAACAGGTGCTTTTCCAGCAAAACAGACAGAATAGGTACACATTCCTTATCAGAAACAAAACAAATCAAGTTTGGCCAAATACTCAGAAACTGAATTAGAGAAACGGTTCTGAGAAATTCCGTGGCTAATAGGCGGCTTCATCCGAGTGGTCATCACTGCCAGCACCAACACCATCTCCGTCTTCGAAGTATGAGTTGATGGAGTCATTTTGCTCTTCCTGCTCTTCTTCCTCATAGTCTTCCTGTTCTGGGTCATCGTTGTGGTTGTCGCCGTCACCTTCTTTACCTTTTACTTTGCTTCCTTCTTTCTCTTCATTTTCCTCATCAGACTTTTCACCATCACCCTCTTTTCAGCTCCTCAATTTTTTCAACACATCTGCAGTATTAGCGAGTGGAGAGACTTTGTACCTTTCGCCCTTTTGGCTTTTGGGTCTGCTTTTCTGCATTTTTTTCTCAGCATCATCTCTCTTGGGAGTCTTCACCAATCTGGTGCCTACTCTTCTTGGTACACCTGCATGTATTTTTTGTTTGTTTGTTTTACTGTACCTTTCAATATCTGGCTTTTCTTCAGACTTTTCAATAAAATAAGGCTTTCTTTTCACTGTTTCTCTCCTTTCTGTTTCAAGGCCAGCTTGTAATCTTCACTTTCTTTTGCTTTCAGCAGCACCGACTTAAAATCTGCATCCTAAGGAACCAGTGGGGGGCTTTTCACCTTTGCCAAACCCACCAGCCTCGATATTAAAGGTACAGGCAGCACGTCCTCTTCCTTTATTCCCAGTCATTAAACCTGGTTACACCAGAAGAGCGGGCAAATGCTGCTCACTAAGTCTCTCAGCTCGGCCAAAAGCCATGCAACCCAAGAGCCAGCCGGGCAGCCACGGGTGCGAGCAGCAGGGTTCCGGGCGGCGGGCTGCACCTCAGAGATACATGCACCGCCCTGCACGCAGCCGGGGAGCAGCAAATGTATTTTGGACATTTCAAAATTGTCAAAGTCTTAACGAATGACACGATGTATAAACTCTAGCTCATGGTAACTGATAGTCACTACTTTCTAGTAGGGGGACATGTATGAGATTATATTCTCAGATACACGTCTGTGCCATAGATCTCAGTATGTGCCTTCCAAATCTGAGACTGCAGTGGTGGACTTGGTGAACACACATTGCAAATATATCATGTTCATAGGATTTCAAATTCACAAGACATTCAAGAACTACAAAATGTAAGAACTTATTTTTAACAAATAACTATGGCCCGTTCAGTAGAATAAAGTAAATCTCTGAAGAACAGTAGAAGGATTGGGGTGAGAATTGATACTAAGATGGGACCTGGGTCTTTGTGTCAATTTTCACAGCACTAAACATGCCCTTTGACATATTTTCTTCCACATGTAACCAAAATGCATTTTTCCAATTCATAAATGTGACATCAAAGTATAGCAAATGATCTTTAAATTCTGTTATTCCATTTACAATGTAGATGTGGATGTCAGTTCTTGCTGCTGGAAAATGAAACTAACATACTGGCAGTTTAATAATAGATAACTTCTAAAGAAATAAGTGACTATTTCAAAGAAAAAATAAAATAATAATGGACTACTTTCCATTAGAATAAAGATCATAATTTTCCTATCATGTTCAAGAGGCTGAAAAATTGCAAAATAACAGTTTTAAAGAAACATACTGAATACATAATTAGGTGAAGAATATGTCCAATTAGTGATTCACTGGTTCAGCAATGTGTGTAATAATCAACAGCTTACAATGGGTATTCAAGAATATTACTTCAATTAGTCTTTCTAATACTGAGAGTAGCATTGTTATAACTTCTGTATTTTTATTAAATAACTATATTCAGAGGCATAAAGTGGTTTGATTGAGGAAAATAATTGTTAAGTAAAAGGGGAAACTTATAATTTGTTGACCACAAATGTTTCCCCCATAAGCTTGTTTGGATTTTACTGTTTTAATTAAACTGCTTCCCAACAGCTTAGTGTTCTAGTGAATAAATATTCAATAATGTGAAAAAAATCTAGAGGAAAGAACACTAAAATATAAAAATAATACATGTTTCTAAATTTCTTAACAATGCTCGCCTTTTAAAAACTGACGTAGTCACAAAGTCTGTAAAACATGATCAAGTTTTTAAAAGTAATGCAGTGTAAAAAGATACTTGGAAATATCCAACTACACATTCCTACTGGGTCTGTTTATTTCAGCTTGAATATCATATTTCTTTCCTCAAGATCACAGTGTTATTTGCAAATACTGTTGACTATTTTAAAAATGAAAATTGCTGCACTGTATGGCTAACTGACATTATTTCGTTTTGCCAGAGTACTTACGTTGTTCAATGGCAATGCGTAACATGTGCATTTATGGGAGCTTTGGTGTTGCCTGGAGGGAAAGCATAACTATCATTGGTCACCTAGTCAAAGCCTTTTAGGGATTTAAAACAATCACAGGACAGATATAAGTAAATGCATACAAGGTAATCACTACCAAAGTATGAATTTAATATTGCCATTAAACAACAGCAAGTAGATATGTACATATGGGAAACTAGCTATGCATCGGGCAGGCGTCTTGATGCAAAGAAAAGAAACTGGTATCTACAGACTTAAGAAAAAAGGAATAGAACTGAATTGATATTGAGTAGCTCACAGAACTGAAGAAGACTTCTGACAGTCATTTTTCACCAGCAGGTGATACAAAGGGAGGTGAAACAAGAGGGAATACAGCCAAGGCCTCGCCTGGGAGGTGGGTAATGAGTGTGCTATCAGTAGCGGTACTGGTGACATTTTGGCTAAGATCCTTCCCTGACATAGCTGGGTGCACAAAGCTACTACCACTGCTGGCCACTATATGCTATGAAGGATTTTACAAATATTTTGGCATCTTCATATCAATGTTTAAAGGCCAGATTCTCTGGGACCATTTGATTGGCCAAGTCAGGGTCGCATGTCCTAGACTTTCATCTTGGGAGAAAGAAAATTGTACCTGTCTCTTCTGGCTTCTTTAATCAGAAAAGGCACATTTCTTCTCAAACCCTACCCTGGACACTTCCCAAAGGAGAATGAACCTTTAGATCTCAATGCAAATTTAAAAATACTTTGAGATGCCAACCATCTTAAGAATTATATCTAGAACTTCATCAATCTCTATGAAATTATTTTAATTTCTTGAACCAAATGCAAAGAAGAAAGTAGAAAGCTTTCCAAACTTCAGTTTTTAATTAAAAAGGTAATTTTTACTAATCCTCATATAGAAAATAGAAGTATATCTTTCCTTGTATAAAAATATGGAGGAAAATATTTTTAGTATTTTTATCCACTAGATATTATATCTGCATATAACAGAGAAGCAACATTGGAAATAATTATGCCATCTTTTAAATACATACATACTTAGTATGCCTACATTTTAACATATTCATGATGCATATGTAGGATTCTGAAAGTTCAAATTTTTATTCTGGTTGACTTTACCCTTCAAACAAACTAGAAAGGAAACTGAGGTTTGAGAACATGGCACAGACTGTTAACAGCAGGGATGTGAAAATCTTACTGCCTTGCCTCAGCACTCTTTCCCCTCTTAAGGCTGCAGTGTGATCCTACCCCGATCATTTCAGACAAGCACAAATGGATCATCGGGACCAGCGGCACCCTGGCCTTTTTCCAGCTACTGCAGAGCCCTGACGCCTCCTTCTGAGGTGGCATGATTTGCTCCATAGTCCTCAGCCTTGGGGCCCTTCATCTGCTTCTATCCTGTTGGAAGTATGTGGAATTATGAAAAAACTATGTGGTAGCCACAGATGTTGCTTTTAAGGAAAAACCTAGTCTCTCTAATTTGAGTGGTAAAGGACAGCATTGAAAGTTAAATTTGCTGTCATCTCAAGAAATCAGATGGGCTTGAAAGTTTGTCAGTGCTCATCACTCACCTAGGTAGGATTTGCTATCTAGGAATCACTCTCTTCACTGTGCCCATGATATTCAGGATCCAGTGGGGGACAGATGGTGTGGCTTGGCTGAAGCTGTCTCTCAGCTGCCTGACACCCAAGGATGGGCACAAGATGATCACCAGACACCAACTGTGACAGAGGCCATGGAAGTGTGGGTGTTCCTCCAAGGTGCACCAAGCTGTGGCACTCACAAGGAAGGGTGACCTCAGTTCTTCCTCTAATGCTTGATGGGAGCTAATCCTTATTTGGTGAGAACTGATACCGTAATCCCTTCTGTAAGCAAACAGTTCTTAGAGGTGAGGCACACTGCGCTTTCAGTGGAGACAGATTCCACAAGCCAGCATCACAGATAGCCTCGGAGTCCACAGGCACTAACGAGCCAGGAGTCTGGGCTGCTGGAAAGAGCAAACACATCAGAGACCACCAAAGAGCTCTGAGAATCAGGACTCTCCAGAAGAAGGCGTGGAGTTCTTACCACCACCTTTTCTTTGAATAGCCCCTAATCTTCTACACATCGGCTCTTGAATCTGTTTTTACTACCACAGTTCTTCTGCGTAAAGGCTGGTGATTGTTGGCTTCCTCTTGCCCTGAGTCCCACACTGATATTGGTGGCTCTGTCCACCAACAAGTACCTGGGCTCCACCTTTATAAAATTAAGCAGCCAAGGTTTGCTAGGGGGAACTCTGTCCCTCTATAACCCTCTGTTTTAGTCCCTGGTAAATCATTAACTGGGAATTTTAAACCAGTTGTCGTATATGAGGATAAGCTGTAAACTCTTCAAAAGGCTCAAGCAGAATATAACAAATGGTGGTTGACTTATGCAATCAGTCAGTAGCTCCTTAAATCTCAGCACCTAAGTGCCCAGCCCCTGCCCTCTCTGCCCCACAGCCGGCCCTGCCTGTTGGGCCACATTGCTGAGCCTTGCGTTTGCTCATTGAAAATGTCCATTCAAGGACAAAGTTCCCCACTGTGTACATTTTCCCTGAGGAAGAAGCAGTCTGTGGGCTTCTGGGATTCAGATTTACCATGAAAATGAGGTTTTTATTTTTCCCACCCTAGCTGCCAATTATTTCATAGTGCAGGCTTGGCACACTCGCCAGCCCCCCAAGGCGTACAAATGCTTTCTCCATGGAGATGAAATTCTCCATTGTTGCCATTCCAAAAATGTATACTTTGAAAAGAATGTGCTATGTTCTGTAAATACCTCTCCTACTGACACAAGTTTCTCTTTGCTACTGGAGTTTGAACACTTTTCCGTTTGTCAGTACAGAGCCACATAATGTGACCTCCTGCAGGATAAGTATCTACATCAGGCAGCTCTCAGACACAGCAGAATTGACCTTTGTTATTTTTTCTCTTAATGACACATGAACAGCTGGTGTCCTGGAGTGATGGGCAAACCCAGCCATGTTGTAAGCCAAATAACTTTGCAAAAATTTTGTCAAGCATTTTGCCAGATGTCCAAACTTCTATTTCCTTAAACCCTTGCATATTTGAAGAAAAAATGTAATCCACATGTTTCTGAATAACTTGCCTTTAACTTGACCAGATATTTCATGAGAACAAACCAGCATCCAATGTGGTATATATTTCGTTCTTTCCACTGGTATGTTTGTAAAAAGAATTCATATATTACCTTATAAGAGTTGACAGAAGACTCAAGCTGCATTTAATGTAAGTTTTAAGAGGAAAATAACACATTATCTGAATGAAATTAGCTTTTTATTCTGAGGGTAAAAAAAGCTGTATTATGAAGCATGTAAGCCTTCCTTCCTTTCTTTCATTTATTTCATCAAAGTGTCACTCTGTTATTTCGTTGCTATATTGCTACAACAGTTACATACTTTCAGAGGTAATTATTGACCATTTCTGCCCCAGACCATGCACCCTGCATTGTGTAGCACAAAGCTACCAGGTCCAACATCTTATCCTCACAGCTCCTACACTAGCTTCTTGCAAAACAGTGACCCATTTTAGTTTAGATACAGGTTACTTTTCTAATAAGAATGAATGTAATTAATCTGACAAATGCACAAGAAATTATTATAGTGTTAAAGATTTGAGAATTTTGATGCAAGTGAAAACACCCCAATTCCTAGACAGGGCAGCTTTTGTGACTTTGCCTCTTTGGGAAGAATGTGGAAGCAAAAGAATAGCAGAAGGATTATTGATCTTCTGTAGGACTCTTTTCTTTCAGGAAAATAAGACTTTAGAAAAAATTCTTGTTGTTCAAGTGTGTATTGAAAGAGAAGTCAAGACACCCCAGGGACAATCCTTTCAGCCACAGACTGCCTATGGCCGCCGACCACCGTCCACTGTCACCTAGAAAAGGTACACACTTTGGGGAGTCAACTCTGGCGATATCACCAGTGCTTTGTTTCTCCAGGTGTTTTTGCTGTTTTCTTTCGGGGTAGTGTGCAGCTCCTTGTGGAAATTAAACCCCCTGGTAGTGTCTGTCCTCCCTGAGTGTGTGTGAAAGTACTGTTTGTCTCAGAAGCACATTCAGGCCAATCCAGAGTTCCACTATGAGATGGACCAAGGAAGCCTTTACTTAGCATACAAAGACTGCAGCCCGCCTTCTCTGTGGCAGCCAGCGATGCAGGGCCGTGCACTGCTGCGTCCTGTGGGCCCCTGCCCAGAGCCTGAGCAGAGCCTCAGGCTAAGCTCACTGGGGAGTGTGGCATTATGATGTGGTACTAGCAGGAAAGGAGAGAGGGAAATTAACCCTACCCAGAACCTCCTTGATGCACTTTCCCTTAGTTCATGTTTTCCCTGTGGATTGCATTATGGTACTTAAAGTATTAAAACAATATCACCAATGCTTAGAACCAATCACGAACACAAACAAGAGCATGTGGGCTCACAACAGAAAAAGGAGAGGTGCGCGTTCACGGTGTCACATGAATCCTAAGAGACTTCCTTTCCCGATTCTCAAAACATAAATTCCAATTCTCCAACAAGAAAATGAAAATACGTTGTTATGTAAATACATTATAAATATAAATGCAAAATGGCAATACGGTATAAATTACTAATGTGAAGGAGGGAGAATTCTGAATGGCACAAACCCATGTCAGGAATGACGGTTGTGTGACCGCGTCAGGGTGATGGGACAGCTACGGAAATGAGAAAGGAAACTGTTCGGAGATGGCTTAGCCAAAAATGTGTGAAAAGTAGAACAAACTTAGTAACATAATAAAGGTATTCTGCATGCTTTCCTTTCATTCAGTAAATATTTTATGTTGAAAGTTTGTTTTATAATATACGCCAAATCATATGGATTGGATGAGAGCCCGTTTTCGGTATTCGTTATTATACTGCATGAAGGATAACTTCAGAAAACAATAATCCAGGCAAAATATAAACAGACTGTAGATATTTCTGTGTCCTGTTAAAATGCATGTGACATAAAGGTCAATAGGTTTTATTCTCTGGCTTCGTACTATGATATTAGCTACTCCTGTGGAAAACTTCCTAATTTAGAGTAAACAAGGTTCCGATATACAGAAAACTTTATCGTTCTACTTCTAATTGGTAATGTAATCAGTTAAGGAATATCACACAGGCGAAGGTGAGAACCGAGAGACTGACCAGGCTTTCAGCACAGAGCGCAGCGTCCCCAGGTAGGGGCCCCTCGAAGAGCTGCGCACTGTGCTACAATGACCATGGGAGGGCGCTGCTCCACCTCGTGGAGCCCGGTGCTCTAGTTTACGGGATTGAGTCCCCCAGAAAAACTAAGTTATTAAATGGTTTCTTAATAGCTTCTATTCAGGATCCCGGGAAGATGGCGACCAGGTGAGCAGCAAGGGAGCGAACCTCCTTGATGGGCGCCGGCAGCTCGAGACAGACTTGGCGAGCGTGAATGCCGGGACCTCGGCTGGGAAGTTTAGACTGGGCGTATTTCTCTGGGATGCCGGGGGAGATGTGGTAGGGCGGACCAGGCTGCCGGGACGAGACGTGGGAAAGCCCCAGACGCTGGGAGCCAGGGACGATCCCCGCGGGGAAGAAGCTTGGCTCGGTCCAAGCTCAGTGGGAGCGCGGCCGCCTCGGTCCCTCCCGCCTCCCGAGCCGGTGCAGCCCCCCGGCGACTCCCGACGGAGATCGGCTTGTTAGCGGCGGAGACGCCTGGCAATCCCACGTTTCGCGCGTGTCGGGCGAGCCGCGCGGGGGGCCCCAAACGCCGCTGGAAGCGGGGAGAAAGATTTGCTGAGTCCTAGCGCCCTGAGAGCGCGGACGGCTTGATCCCTCCCGCCTCCCGAGCCGGCACAGCCCCCCGGCGACTCCCGACGGAGATCGGCTTGTTGGCGGCGGAGACGCCCGGCAGTCCCACGTTTCGCGCGTGTCGGGCGAGCCGCGCGGAGGGCCCCAGACGCCGCCGGAAGCGGAGGAAGGGATTTGCTGGGTCCTAGCGCCCCGAGAGTACAGACGGCTCGATCCCTCCCGCCCCCCGACCCAGCGCACCTCTCCGGCGACTCCCGATCGGGAGTCGGCTCTCTGGCGGCGGCAACGCCCAGCGGTCTCACGTTCCGTGCACATCGGGCGGGCCGCGCAGAAAGCCCCAAAAGATAGACTGGCACCTTGGAACCTTCATGCCTGCAGGGACTCCAATAACTGGTGAGATATCGGTGCTCGCGACCAGATCACCGAGTGGGGGAGGAGATCCATCCCTATACCTGCAGGGAACCCTGCGATGGGTGGGGGAGCAGTCTTACACACCTCACCCAGGTCACTAGGTAGGGAGTATCTAACCAATATCTGTACAGCCTTTTAAGTGGAACTCTCAGCAGAAAGCTTAAGGGACATTCTCCCAAAGAGAAGGAATCATTCGAGCAGCCTTTGCAGCTGACCTTCGCCTGCTGAACTGCCTTTGGAATTTATAGCTCCACATCTTGAATCTGATACCCAAAAATGGGAAAACAGAGGGGCAAAACGCAGTCTCAAAACTCAACCCCACCCAGAACAAGTTTTGAAG